>CM060561.1:148306394-148461394 GCA_030625065.1 Alectoris magna
TCCCTTTTCATTTATCAGAGAGGATACTCTCTCCTCTGCCTGTCTCTTCTGTATCTAAACAAATCCTTCTTCTTGTTTTTCACATCCCTTGCCAAGTTCAGTTCCATCTGCCCTTTTGGCTTTCCTGACCCTATCTCTGTACAACCAGACAACATCCTTATATTCTTCCCAAGCCACCCATCCCTGCTTCCATTGCTTAGAGTGGCCCTCCACTGCCCTAGAAGAAGCCCGGTTCACCTGTGAGTTCATTGCAGGGAACATTTGTCTGGTCTCACTCCATTGTAGGCAAGAACTGTTACTTTCTCCCTGATCTCCCAAGGCAGAGCATCTGCACTTGTGTCTTTGCTTGTATGTCCGACAGCCTTTGGGGGACATATGCCAGGTGAGGAGAACACATCTGCAAATGCTCTAATCTACACTGACAGCTGTATCCACAACCCATGCTGCTTTCGGGTAAGTATTTAGATGAGGAAAAGTGAGCTAAACAACCATCCACACTGACAGGCAACTCTGCTTTCACTGTGTGATTTTCTTTCAAGCGCAGGTTCAGCTGCTCAGACAAGACGGTCAAGTAAAATTAGCTTCTGTTGTGCTATGCACAATGTCAGTCTATTTTACACGCCTCACTGTGGTGACCTGAAAGGAATGTATTGTTTACAGCACACAGTTTCACTTCCATCTGGTTTCTTTGAAGACTGAGTGGAGGAAAAGGAGAATGGGTGGAAGAGGTGGAGCGAATACATGCTGCCCTGAGTGTTTTCAATAGAGCAGTAATTGAAATGTTGTAGAAACTGTTTGCTTCAGCTGTGGCTGCTCATAATAATTAGGGTGATGGATTTAGAGAGAAACAAAAAAAAAAAAGCATCTCCCTTCTGAGACAGAAATGAATTCAAGCACTGGGATGGAGATTTGGGAGTCGACCAGACTCTTGAGCTTGGTAAATTGGACATTTACAAGTCCTGCATCTGGTTGGGATGAATCCAGCTGGGAATTAGATGATAAAATGCTGTCACTCTGTTTCTTCTTTGAAAGATTGCAATGATCAAGAGAGGACCTCCATACCTCAGTGTCTATAAAAAAAAGAGGAAAAAAGGCAAAAAGACTATGCTAATCCTTAGAGGAGGACAAAGAGAAGGGTACAGAGAATTACATGTAATTAATTAACTTGATTCTTTTCTTTGAGAGCATGAGTGGCTCTGTTGCTAAGTGGGGAATTGTAAATGATGCTTATCATTATTTAACTTTCAATTCGATCTTCTATAGCATATTTACAGTCCAGCTTGGGACTAGTCGAACTAGTTCAAATAGTTTTACAGAGATCATTTGTTCTGTAACTCTGTCTGCTCTCAAAGGGCAGTGGTCAACAGTTTGAACTCCAACTGGCATCAGCTGTGACTGAGGTTCTCACGAGGATGATTTTGAAGTACTACATCCATTTTGAGGTCTTCCAGTACAAGACAGGCAATGACAAAATGGAGAGGGTCCAGTGGAAGTCCTTAAGATGGTCAGACTGCTGGAACACATAGCGTGAAAGAAGAGACTGATGGAACTGGGGTTTTTTTAGCCCACAGATAGGCTGAATAGGAATCCAACTGCTTTCTGCAGTGGTCCAATGTGAGCATGTAAAAAGGTTGAAACAGACTTAGAGGTGCACAACAAGAGGAAGAGGCAGCTGTCAGTTAGAGAGCTTGGATGTAAGAAAGAAAAATCACTGCAGAAGAGGCTGAACACTGGAACAGAAGCCAAAAATGTCTGTGAAACCTCCATCCTAGGAGATTTTCTAAACTTGGCTCAATTCAGTCTTTGGCAACCTGATCCTATTTTGAAGCTAGTCCTGTTTTGAGCAGGAAATTTAATCAGAAGACCTCTAGAGACCCCTTCAAAATTAAATTATTGTATGATTCTAAAATTAAGACACTCTGTAATGCTTAGAGTAAGTCACTGAGCTTTAGACTGTAAAATGGTTTAGGGCTCTACCTTGGAGAATGGATTAATAACTTGCGTTGATAACTAGTGTTTGAGGTCCCTAGACAGAGAAAAGGGTGATGGAGTCATCACACAGGAAAATATTTCAGGATAGTTTGCATGTTGAAAAGGTGTGAGTGAATTTTGTTATTCAAGGGGGAAAAAGGGATTGTGAAGACAAAATACACAGTAACCTTATGACTAAGAGTGATGATGATAGATCATATAGGCATAGGTAGAGGGAAAACACAAAGCACAAAACCATATTCATCTCAACCTTCATTCTCACTTCTGTGTGTTAGAACACAGAGTGCTTTCAACAAACCAGAAAGCTTTTTTTTTCCTTAATGAGGAAAGAAAATCTACTTATATTTTAGCTCGAACAAAGAGAAAATCTGCAACTGTCACAAAATCAAAGAAAAAAAAAAGACTGTTTTGTTTTACACAGCGAGTGTAAGAAATGTGCTGTTCGGTCTATCATTGTACCTTTTTACCCCACAAACAGAAGAAATATGTAAAAAGAGAAAATGTGAAACGATTTTTTTTGGGCATTTGTCATTATTTAGGCATTCAAATGGACTGAGTGCAAGCTGCTTTTTGACTAACTGTCTAAGTATGTAGTGATTATTCAGTGTTAGATGACACATGTGAATAATGACTTGAATCCCCCGTCATGAATAAGAACAAACTTCTGCTGGGTGCTACACAAATGCACAACAAAGACATCCAGAGCTTCAGTGCTATTCACTACCTCTTATGAGAACACAAATTGGAGCTGAACAGCGTGAGATGAGCTGTTAAGACTACAGAAGGTAAAAGGACTGAAAATCAAATCTCCACCCAGGTTGTTCTGTTGCAGGTTAGATTTTTCAAGGGATGGAACACATTCCTAAGAGGACAGGCTAAGAGCTGGGACTGTTCAGCCTGGTGAAGAGAAGGCTGCAGGGAAACCTGAGAGTGGTCCTTCAGAACCTAAAGGGGCTGTAAGAAGGAAGGGGACAGACTCTTCAGCAGGGCCTGTTTGCTAGGACAAGGGGAAATGGTTTCAAACTAAAAGAGCAGAGATTTAGAGTGGATATAAGAAAAGTTTTTTACAGTAAGAGTAGTGAAGCACTGACACAAGTTGCCCAGAGGGGTGGTGGAAGCCCTATCTCTGGAGGCAGTCAAGGCTAGGCTGGATTGAGCTCTGAGCACCTAACTGAGCTGTGGATCTTTGCAGGGGTGTTCAACTAGATGACCTTTAAGGATCCCTTCCAACTCAAATGATTCTGTGATTTTCATCTCCAGTCTTAACCTGCAACACAACATGCAGATGATTCCTGACTTGCTAAAACCTCCATGCTTTACCTTTTTATGTCTTACAGAAATCAATTTGTCAGCAGGGCAAAAACAAATGGCAAACCCAGCACAAACGATCAGATGACTTATGTCATCTCTCACAAGGACCTTTTGGCCTAATGATCAGTCCAGCATTGCTTGGGAGGGGTGATTTTTTTTGTTATCTTCCTTTTAGCATATCTCTGACTGCAAAGCCTATTTTGTGCAGAATGCAAGATCTGTATTTTTTCAAGGTATTTTCAAACCATTATGCACTGCACACAAATAAGTCAACATATAGAATCATAGAATGACAGAATGGCTTGGGTTGGAAAGGACCTCAAGGATCGTCAAGCTCAACATGCACGCATTTGATGATATATATGAAAATGAACAGTACAAATTTTATTCCATTCACTATTTCCATTAAAATCACTGAGAATTTGCACAGATTTTTCATTCTGCCTGGTTTCTCTAAAACAACAAATGTTGCCAGGATCTGTAACTGCTCTGAAGTCTCCAAATCTGCCACTCTAATGAGGTTTGTGTCCAAGACACTCCACCCTTTTGCTCTTGAGAAATGGGAATTTCTGTTTCATAGAGAGCAAAACTCACATCCTTAACACAGGAGGGATAGTCTGCCCAGTTGGTCTATGCTTTCTTCAACTGGACAATCCCAGCTCTGAATGGACCTCCTTCTGTTTCTCAGATTTCAACTTGTTTTTCCTTGACTGCGTTCCGTTGATGCTTTTGGGTGGTTTGTGTTTTAATTACACCTTGCCTTCATTCTTCTGTATCTTCTGCAGCAGCTCAGGTGGGGCATAGGATTCCCAGAATTCTTTTGCTCTATTTGCAAACCCGTGAATATATCCTGGTAACAATGTGGATGAAAAGTGTGGGTAGCTGAGAAACAGGCGTGTCTCGTTCCCTGAGGAGTGTGTGAAATGTGGCTTCTGGCCATCAGCTCTCACAAAACGTATGCTGCCTTGTGGATGGCACTATCTTTACAGCTGAGTTGTGGTTATTGGTAATTTCTGGCAGTTCAAAGTAAACTGGGGCTGCATATGTCCTTCAGGCTGATGGAGAAACGGCAAGCAAACAGTCAGCTGTGATACTGTGGCATACAAACACAGCAACTTCTCTAAACTCAGTCACTCATGATCCTCTGGCTGTGCTCAAAAGCAATCATTTCACCAAAGGATTTACAGCTTGTTAGACCACCATATGCTTTTACAGCAGGACAGAGGACACAAGATCACTGTATGTGCAATTTCATCTTGGGCAAACCTCCAGGGAAGCTGCATCTCAGGAACAGTTTAATTAAATTGCCAATGCCGTGACCACAACCATACCAGAATAAGTAATTGCTTTTCCTGGCAAAATAGGAGACCAATATGACCTTTACCCTATGCGTATCTTCTTTATCCAGCCATGGAACCATTTTGTCTGCTGAATAGGAAATTAACCCAGTAAACATTCTGTTCCTAAGAAGTCTTGACAAACTGTAGTTGAGAGAGGATCTGGGTCAAAAGCAGGGTTCCCTCCACTGACAGATGCAGGTGAGGTCTGTCAGGCACCACAGATTGAGGATGACTCCATCCAGCTGCACTGTCAGTTCCCTGTGCTATATAAAGCTGGTCACGCTGTGCTACCGTAATGGTGGCACTTCAGCAATGCACTTGGAGCCTGGATACAGCCTGTATTTACTTCCTAATTCAGATGCCTGAAGAGGTTGCTACAAAAATCCAGAACAGACTGCCTTTTGGCAGTTCCTGTTGGCCATTTGCATCTCCAAGATGGACGTGTGAGGTCTGGAAGGGAAGCAGTGTCTTCAACTGGCTGGATCCAGAGAGCTGCCAGTCAATGCATCAACACTTCATCTTAGGTATCATGAGATTTCACTGTAAAATGTGACCTGGATGGAGAATAACATTTTTTCCATTGAAGGAATGCTTACCTAGCAGTTGTGCTTACAGGCCTTGAAGCAAGAACAGCATTTCATAGGAAGCACCTCCTGCAAAAATAAAAGGGAACCACTGAAACAAATAACAAATCTTTTAAAATAAAAAAAAAGTTATTTTTACTTTGCTCCTTTATTTCTGTGGGAATCAAATGTTGTTTCTGCATTTAGAACAAGATAAGAATATTTTATTTCAAGGTCTCAGTATATAAGTGAAGCAATTTGTAGTTATTAAAAAGTAGGTAAATGTCATAGGTACAAAGGCTGCAGCTCCTGTCTGTCCAGCCGTCTGACTGATCTTTGGTGCTGGACAAACAAGACCTGAGTAATAAAGGATCCAAAGAAGAGAAGTTAAAATAATTAACAATATACCTGTATAAACTAGCAACAATGTATGTTTAGATATATATATATATATGTATGTATGTATGCAATGTTGTGTTGTACACATTGTAAAAATATGCAAGTCGTGACATACCTAAGGATGTGCCTGAAGGATGTGCCTGAAGGATGTGCCTGAAGAGACATCAGGAGGGACTGGGATTCCTGGCCCCCCCCGGGGCTCTTTGTTTAACAAAGTGTCCCTCGGACAGAATGGAAGAAGCTTTGAAGGGAGTCAACATATCAATACGATAAGAGTACCGAGACATCTTGGAAACAAAAACAGCAGGATGGCGACTGACTGGCACAAGATAGCACGTGAATTAACAAGTGTCAGAATGTAATTAGCAAATACAAACCTCAGGTAAAATTGTAACCTGGAATACCCAACCAAAGGGGAAACAGGGGAGGGAACATGGGAGAAAAGGTATAAAAACTGTAACATCATGTCCTTTGGTGCGCTTCTGTGACCTGCGGAACAGCACTCGGACTCACAAGAGTCAGAATGTAAGGTAGTTTATTTTAGGTGTATACACCGGCACACTGGGGGGCTTGTACCACCCCAATTGCGCAACTAGTGTCTCTCAAGCAGCCATATTTATACCACACAAAATGCACACTCGCGATTACGCAATAGCAGGTATTGCTAACTCACTCTAGACAATGGGTTGTCCTATGCTAACTAATTCCTTGAAGGTTTTCTCGTTTTTCACTCCTTCTTGGTCATGCGCAGTGTATAGTCAAGTCAGTTTGAATGAGTTTTCCTTTATGGTGATTGGTCCATTTTCTTATCTGAAGATCTCAGGCCTGGAATTCCAAGAGCTTCTTCCTTTGCAATATGCTATTGATAAGCGAAAGCCTTGCCCCCATTCTACCAAACTCCTCCCAAGTCCTGCCTATTCCTGGTAATCCCCTCCCAAAACTCCGCCTAAACTCCCCCAAGTCCTGCCTATTCCTAGTAAGCCACACCCCAAACTCCGCCTCTGAAGTAAGGGTTCCTCCCTTCTTTAATTTCTATGGAATTGAAGCGAGGGGCCCCCCCCTGTACATGTACAGGGGGCCCCCCTGTACAGGGATCATCCTAGGGTTTCTACCTTTACTCAATCCCCCCTTTCTTTCCTCCTGAGTAAATTCTTTTACTCACAGCCACTTGAATTCCCACGGCCCTGAGCTTCACAGCCAATCTCCATAGTTTCAGGCCTAGACCTAAAGTAATACATATACACATAAGCTGGAAAATGAAAATAATACACACTGTGGGGTGTAACATGGTGTTCACTATCCCAGTAGCTGTAGGTGACCACCCAAACAAAACTTCCCACCAACGATAATCGCTATTTTTCTTAATGCGCTCAAATACTTTATGCAGCTCCTCCAGGCCATGCTTTATTGTAAGGAGAGTTCTCTCACTTTGTTCCTTTTGTTTTTGTATTATTTGGAACTGAGAGACACCAATACCATATTGTGATGTTTTGGTCGGAGGTTCTGAGAGCCACACATCCTTCCCCTAAATAGACTATCCTTGAATTCCATGGATCCTTTCAAACTTCAAAATGATTGCTTGCTGAGGATCTAGACATAGATCTTGTTGATCCAAAGTGTTTTCATCATATACCCACCCTAATGACCCTCTAGTTTCACAGGAAGCTACATCTATTGTCTTCCAGGTCTTGATACATTCCTGGTCTTTTCTTGCCCATGCCTAATGTTCAGTGGTATTCCCAGGGTCACTATTGGGCCCTGTAGACCCTGTATGTCTCTGGCTGTAGAAGAGTTCTTGGGAGCCTTTGGCGGTTAAGCCAATTTTCCCATCCCTTCTGGGAGGTACCTAAGAATGGGAGACAGTGGTCCCAATATTGACAGTTTTAAGGGACCATTCAGGCTGGACCAGGATTTTTTTTTTTTTTTTTGACAGTCCAGTCTGAGGTCTCCCCAGGGTAGGCACTTAGGACTTGAGTGAAGCTCATCCAGCAATCCGTACGGCTGTCTGTACCCACTTCTCCTTTTCTGAGGTTACATTCCTCTGCATTACCCTGCTTGTCACAGTCAATATAAGACTGTCAGTACAAGGGGTTAAAGAGCCCCCCCCCTTGGTAGGTGGCACAATATAGGTCTGGGAGTTTTGGAAGTACTTTTACCATTACTAGGGCCCCAATGGGGTCCTCATTCTGGGATCCCAGACTAGCAGGGGCTGTAAGTTCCCAGAGACAGATTACCATATGGATGTTCTTGGAATCCTTATCCATAGTGAGAGTGGCATTATACCAGCAGGGACTATAGGAACACTTTTTGTTGATATAAGAAGTCTCATACCAGCAGGGGCTGTAGGAGCACTCTTGATTTTTATAAATATTGTGAATTTCTATATTGACATCCTATAGCAAGTTCCTACCCTTCTCTTCCTTGCATTGCATTCCCTTTTACCTCTATCTGCTGTCCATCAAAAAGTCACTAACAATTCAAGGACTATTCCCCTAGCTTCCACCCATTTTGTCCAGCCTCCCCATCTTATATTATTTGACATAGCATAAGCAAGTGTTAGAGCAAGCATTGCAAGCAAAATTAATCTTATATCACCGGAGGTCTTCATCCTCATGTTAGATTTTGTTGCAGTCTCAGCTTGGTATCAGTAACAGGATGCGTCGTCCAGCTGCTTCTTTCGCCTTCTTGACTCTCGTGTGGTGGACCCACGATCCTACGCCGTCTAGCTTTATAGCTGTATGAGTAGTCATTATTACTAAAAATGGACCTTTCCATTTAGGTTCCGGTGAGTCCTGTAACACTTTAACATAGACTTTATCCCCCGGGTTTATCTGATGAACCGGACCATCCAACCCTCGTGCCCATGTTCCGAAAACAAATTTCTCAATATCCCTGAGTTGGTTCTGCAAAAATATCATATATCCTGTAAGACTTTCTTCCCCATTGCCTTGTGGGGCTTGTACCTGATATGGCCTCCCATATAATATCTCAAAGGGTGACAACCCTTCCTTTGACCGGGGCTTTGTTCTAATCCTAAGTAGGCTAACAGTAGAGCCTTATGTCAATCTAGATTTGCTTCCTGCCCTATCTTAACAATCTGGGTTTTGATCAAGTGGTTCATCTTTTCCACTTGTCCACTAGCTTGTGGTTGGTAGGGTGTGTGCAGATGCCACCAGATTCCCAGAAGATTGCAAACCTGCTGTATAACCGTAGCTATAAAGTGAGGCCCACGATCTGAGGACATAGCAGCAGGAACTCTAAAGCATGGTATTACCTCATATAGAAGAGCCTTGGTTACCTCTCTTGCTTTGTTGGTCCCACAGGGGTATGCTTCTGGCCATCCTGAGAAGGTATCTGTTAACACTAAAAGATATCAGTAACCCCCCTTTTCTTGGTCCAGGGTAATTCCCTCTTTTAATTACCACAAATGGGGTTGATTTACCTTGCTGAGGATTCACCCTTACACAGATCTTACACTGTTGCTGGCAGATCATGGTATATAAATGTCTGGCTATTACCTTCTGGCTTAAATACTTATATAAAGCCTCTGCTTCCCAATGTGTTTTCCCATGTTCCCTCTGCACAAACTTCCATAAGATTGGGGGAAGGAACTATCAACTTCCCATCTGCAGTCTTAGACCAACCTCCACCCTCCTTAGATATGACCTCTCCCAGATCCCTCATTAACTTACAATCCTCCTTAATATACCTCACCTAGATTCTCTCCTTGTACCTGTCCATCTGGTCACAGCAGTTGGATCTCAGGAGTTCCCTTTCTCATCACCTGTTTAGATTCCAAAATAGCTCAGTTGTTGCCTTTCACATTAGGGTTGCTTCTTGCTTGGTGCGCCTTGCAATACATCCTTGAGAAGTCAGAAGTCCTCTCTTTTTCCAAATGGTCCCATGCGCATGCATGACTCCAAGGGCATATTGTGACTAGTTTTCTGCCCCTTTCATTGGAGTCTCCTTAAGGTCCATTCAGCTGGCGTAAACATTTTCTGTTGTCTCAACGACTCCTCTTGGGTTTCTGTGGCTGTTGATGTATTGCAGCAGGATACCTTCTCCCTCAGGTTGGTGCCAGTGCTCCAAGTCCTTGGAATCCCTGAGGCAAGACTGTCCAAGTTAGCTGTCCCACTTAAAGGCAAACAACCTCTGGCTTTCAGGTGCGAGGGGGGATGCAGAAGAGTGCGTCCTTGAGATCCAAAACTGTAAACCAAGACAAATACCTCCCCAGGTTAGTTAGTAAGGTATAAAATTATCGATGATAGGCCTGATTCCTTCCCTATCCTGATCTCTGAGTGGAGCCTGTTCTTTAAGGGCAATCACAATGGGGAGGGCCATTTTTGCTCTCCCTGGAGTATCTGTTGCCCACACCTCAAAGGAAACTAATGTGCTTGTTTCTGGGGGTATCTTGTTTTCCTTTTTATTCCCATGATTTGCATAAGCCCCATCATCCTGATAAACATTTCCTTCTGTACCTTTAGCTGCAACCTTCCTTTCTCAAAGGTGACTTCTGCTCCCATTTGTTCCAATAAGTCTCTACCTAATAAAGGTTTAGGTGAATTTGGCAAGTATAAAATTGACATATTTCCCATGTTTTACTCAATCTGATTTTCACGGGTTTTGTGAAGAACACCTTCTCAGTATGGCCAGTCGCTCCTGCAACCTGTATATAATCAGAACTTAAAGGTAAAAGAAACTCATTTAGTATAGAATATGTTGCTCCCGTATCCACCAAAAATTCCCTTTTACATTCCCTCTCCCTTAGCTCAAGGTTAACCAAGGGATCTGCTAAGGAAGACTGACCTGGTCTCTGGCAGCCCTCTGATAAGGGGGGCCAGGTTGGTGTTTCGCTGAAGCTTTCTGTTATTTTTCAGAGGACAGTTCCTCTGCCAGTGTCCGTATCGTTTTACAGAGAGCACACTGGTCTGTCCGGAGAGGGCCCCAACCACCCCCCCCCCCCCTTTCCTTGTCGGTTCTGTCAGAGGCTGCGGTCTAACAGTCCTTTTGAAGTGCTGCCTCCAGGGCTTTTCTTTCCCACCTTTGCATATCCTCCCCCCTGTTAGAGAATACCCTCCAGGCTATTTTGATAATTCCCTCCAACGATAGGACTCCCCGGGAGGTGACGGCGAGATAGCAGTGTCCTTAGTGGGCTTCTCCCTCCTTCTGGGTGCCTGGTAGAAGTCTGGGAGTTCTTTCTGTTGTGTTAATTTCAAATGCCTCTGCCTGATACTGTAAGAAGAACAACATCTGCAAATTCCCTGCATAGGAACAACATTAACTGCAATATGGTCTTATGTTTTACAGTACCAGTCAAAAACCCATTTTTCTCCATTCTCCAACTTATATAATAACCACCATTGATTGCAATACTTGAGGTTTTCTTACTTAATACTCCTCCTGTTTCACCAATAACTTCTTTCCAATGGGACAGAATGCATCCCAAATGAGTTCGGGGGGGAAACATTGCCTAGCAAAGGCTTACTCGTCCCCTGCCCCATTTCTAGAACAATTCACAATTTATTTAGCACACAGACCAATACATATAACAAGAGTCACAATACAGTTTAGTACACAAGACAACCAATCCAAAGTACACGTATAAAAACAAACACCAGAAATACCGTTCTTAATGTGCTCTTTTACTTTGTCTGTTTCCAGTCACTTCCCTTACAGGAGAGTGAAATCCCGTACTCAGGGCCCCACGCTCGATTTACAGCAAGACTGTCTCACTCACACATCACTCATCCTCACACATGCTCACTTAGTTAAAGAAAGGGGTGTGCACACAATAATGTTTCAGCAAGAATTTATCCAATTTATATTCCCATAGCAATTCCAAATTATCGGATCCAAAACCCAATCATTTCCTTTCAACCACTCCCAGTGGGTATACGGGTAGCTAGAGATCTTAATTGTGGGGGCGTCCCCCTCACAATGCTGCTCTAGCCCATAGTGGGACTCTAACCCACAACCCCTTAGCTGGGTTTCAGAGGGACTCGAACCCCCTGACTTTAGTGGGACTCTAACCCACAACCCAGAACTGGGATCCAGAGGGACTCGAACCCCCTTACGTTAGTGGGACTCTAACCCACAACCCCTAAGCCGGCATTCAGAGGGACTCAAACCCCCCTCCTACCTTAGTCCGCTGCACAGGGCCGTGTCCGTCGGGTCTCAGATCGCCCGGAAGAGGAGATCCTCCGGAGAAAGGAGTCCGGTGCGCGCAGGATGTCCAGTGCCGGGGCGATCTGGTCCTCGATCGGAGCGTCTCCTGGCTGGCTCGCCAAAATTGACCTGCGGAACAGCACTCGGACTCACAAGAGTCAGAATGTAAGGTAGTTTATTTTAGGTGTATACACCGGCACACTGGGGGGCTTGTACCACCCCAATTGCGCAACTAGTGTCTCTCAAGCAGCCATATTTATACCACACAAAATGCACACTCGCGATTACGCAATAGCAGGTATTGCTAACTCACTCTAGACAATGGGTTGTCCTATGCTAACTAATTCCTTGAAGGTTTTCTCGTTTTTCACTCCTTCTTGGTCATGCGCAGTGTATAGTCAAGTCAGTTTGAATGAGTTTTCCTTTATGGTGATTGGTCCATTTTCTTATCTGAAGATCTCAGGCCTGGAATTCCAAGAGCTTCTTCCTTTGCAATATGCTATTGATAAGCGAAAGCCTTGCCCCCATTCTACCAAACTCCTCCCAAGTCCTGCCTATTCCTGGTAATCCCCTCCCAAAACTCCGCCTAAACTCCCCCAAGTCCTGCCTATTCCTAGTAAGCCACACCCCAAACTCCGCCTCTGAAGTAAGGGTTCCTCCCTTCTTTAATTTCTATGGAATTGAAGCGAGGGGCCCCCCCCTGTACATGTACAGGGGGCCCCCCTGTACAGGGATCATCCTAGGGTTTCTACCTTTACTCATCTGCTAGCAGGGCGCCCGCCATTGCAATCGCGAATAAAAACGGCTTTTATCAGAGATACCGTCTGACCAAAAATTATTGAGGTATTTCCAACATTTCTACAGGTATTTAATCGTTCTCATCAGGAAAGGTGGATACTTTTTATTTCCCTTCTAATGATAGCCATTCTTGTTATCTATACTTGTATTAACACAGGAACTGGGATGTTAAGAAAAAGATAGAAGTGTGGGGAGTTCATTTGTCTTAAAACTTTTGTCTTACCGTGTAGGTTTATATCAGACACGAGGCGTCCAGGCAAAATTATACACAGAAGAAACCAGTCTCTTTTCTCTGACCACAGAGGGAGCAGAGACAGGCAATTTAGATGCCTTGATGTAGCTAAACTTAGACGAAGTGAATTCGACCTGCATTTCTAAGACTTACAATAAATATCACGACAACTGGGAACGCTCTGCTTCATACGTGGCAAATATCGTTTTTCTCTGTCATGTCATTGCTGTGAAAGGTTAGAATGATATTTTTCACTTTCCTGGCTAATGAATGCCAGGCTTTGCCTTCAAAGCTTACACTGTCCTGAACGTATCAGAAAATAAACTTCTTTAAAAACAGTTTCATTTCGATGGTGGATTGTCTTTAGTTCTTTTCCTCTTCTGATCAAACACGTATAAGTTCAGATCTAAATTTCAAATTCATGCATTGGGATTCAAAGAGCTTCTTTCATTGTCTACTGCTTCCCTGCTTTTTAGTAGCAAGGATAGGTAAAGAAAAGGGTTATGCTCTCAAGCTGGCATTGGAGTCATTTCTTTTGAATAAAACAGGACTGGGGATGCTCAGAACCTCTGAAAAGCAGACCAGACAGTATCTCTCCTGCATTTCCTCCATGTATTTCCTCGTGCTGCATATTTTTCAACTGAAATAACAATCCTTTGCTTGAGAATCCCCATTGGTTGCTGTGGAGATAATTATGAAGCCAGAGGAAAATGAAAAAGGCAATTCTGGGTGAAAACAACACAAAAAATAGAAGAGAGAAATTCCTAGTGCAGCGTGGATTTTGCACGCAAGCTTCTCAATACTACTCCTAATAAACAAATAAATGAAAAGCAAAGAGAAGGCTCTGGGCTGAAAAGCTGAAGCATCCGTATTCAAGGAAAACAGAGACAAGATCTGTCACAATGGAGAGGAAAGGATTCACCTCATTATTCATAAGCATCTGCAAAGTAGGCACTTCTGCCTGAGCCATCCCCTGGGCCTCCTCAGGAGATCTAATCAATTCAGTCAATGGATTCTAAGGGGCCATTCCTCTCATCCTCAAAGGGACATCTAACACAGGTGAGATGAGCCATGCACAACAGGGTCTGTTTTTGTCCATTGGCTGTCAGGGAAGCCGTGGGAGAAGGAGCTCACATCCACAATTGCGTTGATTACACATAGTGGGAGGTGCAGGAAATCCCACACTGGGGGAGGACAGCACAGCCCATAAATACAACACTTCTAATGTAAGGATCATCCAATGCCTCCTCAGATTCTGCCTCTCAGTTTTGGGTTTCACAGAACAAAAAGGACATAAAACTATTAGAGGGTGTCCAAACACCCTCTAAGATGAAAAGATCTATCCTTGATCATGTCTACAAAACAGAAACATGAGAACATCAGAAAAAATCCTTACTGGAATTTACATAGAATCATAGAATGGCCTGGGTTGAAAAGGACCACAATGCTCATCCAGTTCCAACCCCCTGCTATGTGCAGGGTCGCCAACCAGCAGCCCAGGCTGCCCAGAGCCACATCCAGCCTGGCCTTGAATGCCTCCAGGGATGGGGCATCCACAGCCTCCTTGGGCAACCTGTTCCAGTGTGTGAATCTTGGGATATATCTTAGATGAAGGAAAAAAAAGAACACATTTCTACACAGCCATCTGAGGATTTGAGAATGATCAGAAAGATCTGCCGTCAAATAATAGACTTGTTTTGAATCTGGATCCGACACGAAGAAGCTGGTCCAAGGGATTTTTTTTTTTCCAGGGCCTTTGGGCTGTAGGGTGCTGAACTGAGCAGTGCTCAGCTCTTTCAGTGATGGTGCAGTGAAGGAATCTGCTCTGAGGGGCTGAACAAAACTTTCTGGGCATAAAATATATGCTTCCTAGAAAAATATTTTAATCCCATAGAAAACACGGCTCTCAGGGAAAAAAAAGAAAAAAGGAAAAAAAAAAAAAGAAAAGACCTTTTCATCCCAGGTCACAACTGACTACTTCCTTCCTTCTCCTCTCCCTCAAATAGAACCTTTAACATTTTCTTCTTTGTAATAGATCCATCTTGGAGTTATGTTACCAATTTTCATAGAATCATAGAATCACAGAATGGCTTGGGTTGAAAGGGACCCCAAGGATCACGAAGCTCCAACCCCCCACCACACGCAGGGTCACCAACCTCCCCATTTCACACCAGCCCAGGCTGCCCAGGGCCCCATCCAACCTGGCCTTCAACACCTCCAGGGATGGACGGGGCATCCACAGCCTCTCTGGGCAGCTGTTCCAGCACCTCCCCACTCTCACAGTACAGAACTTCCCCCTGACATCCAATCTCAGTCTGCCCTCCTTCAACTCCAAACCATTTCCCCTTGTCCTGCTCTTATCTGCTCTTTCAAAGAGTTGACTCCCCTCCTGTTTGGAGGCACCCTTCAGGTCCTGGAAGGCTGCAATGAGGTCACCCCGCAGCCTTCTCTTCTCCATGCTGAATAAGCCCAGCTCCCTCAGCCTGTCTTTGTAGGGGAGGTGCTGCAGCCCTCTGAGCATCTTCGTGGCCTCCTCTGGACCCTCTCCAACAGCTCCCTGTCTTTCTTGTATTGGAGGCCCCTCTTTTTACAGCTTCCTCTCTGGAAAACACTGATAAATGTCTCTTTCTTGTGAAAACAAAATTAAAAAGAGTAGATTACATCCAGGTTAGAGTGTTAGGAATGTGGAGAATCACTTGCTATCTGCCTTGCAGCCCTTTTGCAGGGTAAGTGGAAGCTGAGAAAGATGAGAGCAATTATTTAATGTACAAGAGGATCCAGGAAAAAAGTGGAGTCCTCCTCGGACTGCTGAAGTTATGGTGAGTCTGTCAGCTTCAGATTAACTTACACTTTTGTATGAAATTTGATTCAGGCCATTATAACACATGCTTAGCTGATCAGATCAGGGTACGTCTTTCATTTGTAGAGAATATGTTCTGGCTTTTACCGGTAGTTGAGGGTTTATCAGATATGGTATTAGTTGAATTCATCTGAAGTCATTAGCGTTTTTCAGTGATTGCAGTGTGCAATTTGTAGTGCTGTAAAATCCTCCCCTGGTGGCCCCAGTCTAAATGCTCACATCAGGAAGCAAAACCTGGCGTGTTAACCTTTGCTGCACTGATGGTATGTAAACAACTTGGTTCAATAAGCTATGAAAGAACATCTTAAATAATAATAATTAAAAACAAAAACAGAAAACCACAACCAAAAGTGGCAACAGATTAGAAACTGATTCAGTAAGAAGAAGAAATCTGTGCAGAGTCAGTTCTCAAATGCAGTAAATTGGTGTCATTCCAGTAAAATCAATGGTGCTGGGTCAAATTATACCAGTAGTGGATCTGGACCCAAGAGGATAAGTATGTGATAGCACTACTAAATCAGAGATGGATGAAAACACTGTTAAATCAAGCAAAGTATTCCTGCCTCCCTACAGAATATGGAAGAAAAGGAAAAACAGGTCATGTTTCTGCTGTCTGCACAGCTTCCAAAATATTCACGGTTTCCTGCTACAGCTCACTGTATTTTAGCACTTCATGCTGCTGTATTTACTTGTGCACACATACACACACACACACACACACACACACGTAGCACCATTTTCATCCGCATTTTTCTCATTTCTCTCCATTATCACAAATCAAATTATAGCCTTGGTGACTCTGGATAATGCACAGTGAAAATACACTCCTTGAGCCATGATTCTAAATCCCCCTATTGTATTTCTGTAGACAAAATGCTGAGGTATCATTCCTGTCGTTTGCTGCACCAAAAATTAGAATATATTTTTCCTGTGTGCTCATCTGAAACAGGAAATAATTCTCTTTTTCCTTTGCTGTACCACAATCAAAGTTCGTAGGCATCCATTCAGTAGTTTAGCTTAATCATACTTATGCAATTACTGTCAGAGTATGACATTTTCCTTTCACCTTTGCTATTCCTTAGAGATTAAGCTATCAGCCCTTCAAGATCATTACAGTTGTTTACATGAAAGTAACAAAAAGAGTCTCAGACAGCTAAAAATCTTTGTCTCTGACTGTAGCACGAAATAAACTCTGCACTTCTTTTGAGTTTTCATTTTGTCGTGTGGAAGAAGTATCTATAGCTGAGAAACAGACAGGGGAACAGTAATGTTTCTCCCTAAGAACTGTAGAACAGTAATATAAAAGTTATAAAGGAAAGATAACTGGGAGAGGGACTCGATTTTCCATTGGTGAGGCATTGACATCCATGTTGAATTTAAGTCCAAAAAGTACCACTATGATCATATATTATGGAAGACACAAACCTCAAAGTCTCACTTTGCAATTCCCTCACTCCGCATATGGTGGGCCTATGGGGAAGGGAAGGGAAGGGAAGGGAAGGGAAGGGAAGGGAAGGGAAGGGAAGGGAAGGGAAGGGAAGGGAAGGGAAGGGAAGGGAAGGGAAGGGAAGGGAAGGGAAGGGAAGGGAAGGGAAGGGAAGGGGAGGGGAGGGGAGGGGAGGGGAGGGGAGGAGAGGGGAGGGAAGGGGAGGGGAGGAGAAGGGAGGGGAGGGGAGGGGAGGGGAGGGAATGGAGGGAAGGGGAGGGCTGGGGAGGGGAGGGAAAACGTCCTGCTTTCTCTTAGATATCTTCAATAACTCTACAAGAGGGAGGGGAGGGGAGGGAAAAGGCCCAGCTTTCACTTAGATATCTTCAATAACTCTACAAGAGAGTAGTCATTAGAAACGTAAAAATATCTCTGAAGGGTACATTTCTCAGTCAGGAAGATGTGTCTAAGATGAAAGGTAGTGTCCTGAATATACCTTTCGCTCTTCTCAAACTATGGAAGCTGGCTGAGCTAGGTTATACTCAAAGTATGCTCAGAGGGTAAAATACACCCATAGAGTGTAAGATAAGCAAGGATAACAAGGCAACTTTATCTAGCAGAAAAGACTAAAACTTTTTATTTATATTTATTTGTGTTAGCAAACAACAGCAACAAAAGGCTGTAACTGGCAAATAAATAAAAATCAAAAGAAGAAAAAGAATAAAATTGACCCGTGCCATTTAACCACTTCGAGCCAAAGGTGTCTTTGTACCATTACATCACCAAGACACATTGATCCATACACACCCAAGAATGTTTTTTACATACTGGAAGGATGGGAGCCGTCTGACTCTCACATAATATTTTGGAACTTTCCTCCCTTATTAAGCTGGCACTCTTATGCTGGCCTGGCCATCACATTGAGAGAAAACTTTGCAGAGATGTTTAGCAACAGAGGAAAAAGAAGGAACAGAAGAAGAGGCTGTCAGGTTTCGATGATCCCTTTTTGGTTTCATACCAGTTAAGCAATTCCTTCTGCAGCATTCCTCCCTCTGAGGAGGTTGGGCCCTGCTGAGTGCAAAGGTTGTACTGAGACTGACCAGCACCGAGACTGTGTGTGGTTCTGAAATGTCAGGTTTTGAGAACGGCAGATGTTGTTTTGCAAAGCTTGCGTAGCTGAAAGGAGTTGGCAGAGACCTACAAAATCTGTCTTGTTTCTCATGCATCCCCTTGCTTGACCTTTAGAAAGCAGTCCTTGCTCAGGTGAGCTATTCTTAAAAACACACACACACACTCTAGCAAACCCCTGGAATTTCATATACTTTCTTACAAGGATCTGCTTAGAAATACAGCCTCATAGCATCTGCCTAATGATATACCTCTTCTGTTTTAATTACTGCACCAAAATTTGCTTTCAGTACCACTCTGGCCCGCCCAACGTCACTAATAACTTACAAAATTAAAGAAGTTTTCATCATTTTTCTTCCTAAAGAAAGGAAGCTTTTGCAATCCAGTAGTATGTCTTCCAGCCCCTACTATTCGGTGGATTTTTTAGCCATTTCCAACCGTAATTAGAAAATGTTGCAAGGATACAAATTATGCTAACAATATCTATGAAGAAAGAGTAGAGACATCACAGCTGGTGTTAAAACTATAGGAATAGGGTGTTCAGGATCTCAGTCACATTTTTGACACCAGAAAATCAACAGGATGGAAAGGAAACAAGATTTTGCAAGACTTCCTCTAATGAAGATCCTTCCTTTCTGAATTTCTTTGGCAACCAGGGAAGTCTATTGAACATCAGTATAGTTAGCCACAGTTTTGCTGCTCATGCTGTATAAATACAGAGATTGTTCAATTACTCCACTCTCTCCAGTTGTTAAAAGTATACCAAGCTACTCTTCATTTCTCAATGTATTTTATCCTGAATTCCATGAAATTAATGGAGTTACTTATTGCACTTAGAATGCACGTTTAGGTTTAGATCTTCAGCTGGATAAAATGACTCCAGGAAAGGCAGAGGAATCAGAATTAACTGAGGAGCTCTCCTTCTTTCAATCACCATATAGTCCTCCGTTTCTTCATAGAGTAAAATTAAGTCTTCTGTTACTGTTACTGAATATTTCAAACCAAAATTTGAAAGCAATATTAAAAAACAAGCTTGACAAAGGTTTGGAATAGAAACTATGGAGGAAGACCATTTCAAAAACCTTACGAGCTCTATTTCTTCCCTGAATTTGTGTTTTAGTTTCAGAGATAATAGTATGCTTGCTTAAATAAATACTGCCATATATTTAATAAACGTAATTCCCTAACACAGTAGAATAGATATTTTTTAAGCAAGGTGTTTCTTAATTTTGAAAGGGAGAAGGTAGTACTTTCTTTTGAACTGCTCTTTCCATCGACAAGAATTCAGCAAATATTTCACTTGGCTGAATCAATACAATTAAAAACGAAAGGAATGCTTCCTACCCATGATTGGGCAGACTGCTGCAACCCATGCGCCACTTTAAGCATCTTCATTAACCAGATTATAGAGCATATGCTCAATAGGTATTTTGCTCAAGCTTCAAATTCTGTTATCAGCTGAACTTCAAACAACATATCCCGCTTAGAAACCCAACAAGATAATTACGTTCTTTTAAACTTTCAGTAAGAAATCCTTTACATGTTAATGGTGGATGGGACTTCAGGATTTAATGTTTCACATATGAAGATACAGGAAATTAATGGACAAAAATAATGCTTTCAAAGCTCAAATTATTGACTGTGTAACTGGAATCCATGTCAAATAAGCAAGCAGCAGTTTAGTCCCTCTCTGACTAACAGAGGTTCAGCATGTCAAAGTGCAAGGAGACAAACACAGACAACCAAGGGTCTATTAACATTGACATATTAGTGTTAGACTGTTGTGTTAAATGAACGTAATTCTTCAGACTCTGCACAAGTGTTACTTACTCTCTTATCCTGCATGTACTGTACCGTTCAGGTTGCATTTCACCCCTTGCTGTGCAGTACCTTCTAAAAATGTGAAGCTATCTACTATCAATATTAAAATGGTATCGATGTCAATTACATTCCTAGCAGAGACAGTTCATTTAAGGACATTTAATTACAGGATCTGCCTGCCTTAGAAGCTTCCACAAGTCTTACACTCTGAATGTCTAGAATTTGTGATAGAGAATGCTCATGCAGTACTCAAGACGTGAATCTTCAGGCTTATTTTTAGGCTTTTATTTCTTAAAAATGTTAAGTAAAAAGCATTCCAAGTAGGTATACTCATTTCTCATTAAGTTATTGCTTTTATTTTTTTTTTTTAGCTTATGACTCTGCACAATAACAGGGTAAGGAACTTGTCCTTAAAACTGAGAAGACTTTTACATGAACATTGTAAGCATGGGCAAAACGATGGTGAGCAGTGTGTCCAGTGGACTCAGTCCAATTCCCAAAGGACTACAGCACCGCATTAGGCAAAACATTTCCACAAACTGCAGAACACTGAGCAGAAATAGAAAAAGCATGAACACCCTTTGATCTTTTCTCTGAGCAAAGATACTGATAAGAGTATGGGAAATTTCACCTTCTTCTTGCCAACACCTTGTAAGTCATAGCTTCATCTTTCTCGCCATGCCTTCTCCTGCACATTTCCTGAACACTTATTTGTATCAGATTTACTCAAAATGTGTTTTTGTATTATTATTTTTCTTAAAATTCATCTAACAGGAAACAGATGGCATCTAAGTAATTCCTCCTCTAAAGTAAGCAAAACAAATATCGAAACAGAATGACGACTCAAACATTTGCTTAGGTCAAGTGATTAAATGTTGCTCTTTTGGTATTAATTGCTTCTTTAAGTATGCTGGCAGTAAGTGCAGTGTGTAAATCAGACCCTTTAGGATGAATCAGCAAAGTATTGGGTTGTTCTTTGTTCTGCCTTTAACCTCCTGTGTTAAATATACCAAGTCATCTGAGCTGAGTCCCGTATTTCAGATTCAAAGCGGAATAACACTTTATATTTCATGTTTGTCTGACTCATTACCTGGGGCCTGGCACCATCCACATCTGAAAATAACAAATGATGGGGACTGATCTGGCTAAATGCAGATATTCAAGGAACGATTGGATGTTGTGTTGAGGGACATGGTTTAGTGGGAGATATTGGTGGTAGGCGAACGGTTGGACTGGATGATCTTGTAGGTCTTTTCCAACCTTGGTGGTTCTATGATTCTATGATTCTATGATTCGTTGCAAGTGTCTACTTTTGCCCTAGTGAATCCAGAATCCCTCTGCAATACAAGGAAGGGAAAAAGCAGTTTGGGTGCAGGTAAAGTCTATGGTAGGTAATATGAATTATTTCTCCATCTGTTAGCTAAAAAGAGAATCTGAGATGAATGGTAAAAGCTGAGAACATTTACATGTGAGTCATGAAAAGCTTTGTGACAAAATTCCCTTATAAGATAACAAATAATCCGATGCTATTACAACTGGAATAGACTTATTTGACTTGCAACTACTCTGAAGAGCCAATAAATGCAAAAAAAAAAAATAAATAAAGCATACTTATGAGCATATAAATATATATGTACACATACAGAAATAGATACAGCACATATGTATGCTGCTATGCATGTGTAAAAATACATTTTTACATACATTTTCAAGGATATGTTAAAGTTTTTGCTTTCCTATTATAGCCAGTACTCAAGAGACCGGCCGGAAAAAGTTTATGTTCTATTATAGGTGATACTGGTAAATGGGAGATGAAGTCTTCTCCTAAACATCATCAAACTCAAAATCTCAGTCACTACAGTCTCTTATCTTCACAAGCTGTCTGGACCATACAGTCTGACTCTTCCATTCAGTGTAAATTGATAATCTAAGAATCGAGTAGCTTTATTCAAGACACAGGGAGAAAAGTCACTTTCCTAAGATCCTATAAGATACAATCAATAGTTGAATTCGTTCCATCGGGCACAGTCTCATTTTATGCAACAAGAACACTCAATATTCTCCAAGTATCTAAGCTAAAGTGGGGTTTCCGCACTGCATATTTGCAGATACGTTGCACTCAGCCACGCTGTAAATTATTCTTTCACATTCTTAAGTAAAATTGTGGAGGTCTTTGCTATAAAAATATGCAAGCAGGCACAAATGTGTTGGGCATTCTAAGCGGAGATAACCTCCTGTGCCTTCTTCCTGAAAACGAACAGCTAGAGTGTTGCCAATTATCTCTAATTACAGTTGGTAGAAAAGGTTTTTCATAATGCATTTCTGTATAGTGTGCAACCTTGAAATGAAGTCCCAAGGCTGAAACATTTGTTCCCTTTTCTATTAAGTACCTTTTTATAAAAATATATTATTAGAAGTTCATTCAGGAGGGAAGATAGCACTCTGACATGGTCACTTAGTAAGCACATAAGACTTATTATTTGCCTCTCAAGAGGCCTGGTCCTGTCCCAGTGATTTAATATTAACCACCACAGAATCCATTTCATTCTCAAAGCAGAAAGAGGAGGGAGATTAAAAGTATAATTAAACCCTTTTTCTAGATAATGAAACTACTACCGAAGGTTCTTTGCAGGCATTCATCATCAAAGCTTCGAATCTCACTAATCTGCAAACTCCTACTGCAGAGGTGAGGTGTACAACCCTGATAACTTTGCCAAGAAAACTCTCAAGGTCTATCCACATCAGTTGTATCTTTGTATTGATTATTATTCTGTTTAAGATTTTCTCCCGTCCACATTATGGTGTTTAACCATAAAGCAAAGTGGACAAGACCTCTCAAGAAGGCAGCAGAGGGATAATCTTTCAGTGGCTGGAAGGTGAATACAACACTGGACTTGTCAAACAGATGTTGCTATTAGACCTTCTTACCAGATGCTCGTAGTTTTGCCAATCCATTAACCATTCAGACAAGGAGTTATTATTCTGAATTCTGCTAATAAATAACTGTTTCTGAGAAAATCTGAGGATTAAAAATCTGCCTTTTCTTAAGAACTCTTGATAGGAGGCACATGGAACCTGACCTTGTTTACATACTCAAGTAAAGACTGGGATCTCCAGCGTGTATCTCTTCACATGCTCCTCATGTTACCATAGGTACAATAAGACCCTCAGTGTTTGGTGAGTCGTAACATTTACCTGACCCACTGCATTTACTGTGTTAAGAAAAAAGAATGCCTAGAATACTCTGTTAAATGCAATTACTGGGAACAGCAAATATCGAGATGTTAATGTCATTCCCGGTATGTCTTTGTTCTTAGAAGTGAGTTCAAATGTCCATTTGGTTAGAAAACAGTAAAAAATGAGAGTTGGAAAAATAAAAATGCTAATTGTCTATAGTTTCTCTCATCTCATGATTCTTTTGAAGCACTTTCCAAGTAATAAAATTCATGAAAATCTGTCTGAAGAAAGTGAGCTTCAACGAACTGCTTTTACTTGGAGAATTAGATAATCTGAAGGGTCTGATTCTGAAGGAGCTGTCTGATGTGGTAGCCAAGCCACTGTTCATCGCATTTGAAAAACTGTGGCTGTCTACAGTGACTGGAAAATGGGAAACATCACTCTCATTTTCAAGAAAGGGAGAAAGGAAGATGTGGAGAACTATAGGTTGGTGAGCCTCATGTCTCTGTCTGGGAAGATCATGGAATGAATTCTCCTGGAAGAGATGTTAAGGCACATGCAAGAGGTGGAGATGGTACAAAATAGCCAGCATGGCTTCACCGAGGGCAGATCATGCCTGTCCCATCTGGTGGCCTTCTATGATGGAGCGATCGTGTTAGTGAACAAAGGAAGGGCAGCAGATGTCATCTACTTGGACTTGTGCAAGGCCTTTGACATGGTCCTGCACCACATCCTTACCTATAAGGTATAAATTGGAGAGAGATGGTTTTGAAGTTTGGACTACTGTGTGGTTAAAGAAGGGGTTGGATAATTGCATCCGGAGGGTTGTTGTCAATGGCTCTATGTCCAGGCGGAGTCCAGTCATGAGTTGTGTCTACCAAGTATCTGTTATGGGACAAGCGCTCTTCAACATCTACATCAATGACATAGATGTGGGATTGAGCGCATTCTCAAGTGTGCTTGCTGCCTACCAGTACTTGAATGGAACTTATAAGCAAGAGGAGGACTGACTTTTTGTATGGCCTGATAGTGATAGGACAAGCCCAGAGAGGTTGTGGATGCCCCACCCCCAGATGTGATTAAGCCCAGGTTGAATGGGATCCTGGGCAGCCCGATCTGGTGGCTGGCAGCCCTGCTTAAGGCAGGGTTGTTGGAACTAGATTCTTTCCAACCTAAGCCATTCTATGATTCTATGTCGGCCTGCAGCCCTTCATGGCCCTACAGCCCCTCACATCCCTACAGCCCCTCACAGGGAGCAAAGGGACAGCACTGAGCTCTGCTATTTGGTAACATTTCCATTCCCATGGAAATGGCATGGAGCTGTCAGGGGAGGGTCGGGTGGGGGTAAAGGAAAGGCTGTGCTCCAGAGGGTGGTGGGCACAGAGCAGCTCTCCAGGGCAGTGGGCATGGTCCCGAGATGTGGGATCCCACAGAGCATTGGGACACCACCGTTAAAGGGTTTGGGTGGCCCTGTTAGGAGCCAGGAGTGGGAATCAGTGATCCTTGTGAGGCCCTTCTAACTCAGGCTATTCTACAGCTCTGCGATTCTTTCTGTCCTCTTCTTTCCTGCTTCAAATCACTTTCATTTGATTTTTTGCTCTATTTGCCGAAGAAATATTATCTTCTAAGGCCCTTTTCTGCCTAGTGCACTCTGAACAGCAACTGACAAGAGATTTTTCCTTTTGCAGTCTCCAATCATCCACTCAGGTCACTCCCTGATTAGCCACCTTGGGTGGTCCAAGTGCCCTTTTAATTATGTGTTGCTAAGTTACCAAATGTGATAACTGCCTATTTTAACACAGACTCCTAAAACGTAGGTATCTTATTCAGAGCTGCTTGTTCTTGGCACCCTTTCAATCAATAGAAGGTCCTATGTAAGATATCTAGGATTCTACTGATGCTTAGGTTGACATGACCTGAGTTGTTGGCTGGTAATTATTTATCTGTAAAACGAGCCTATCAGAACTAAATAAAATGTTTAACTCTTAGGCAAGATGATCAAAATTCTAACCCAGTATCATGACTTAGAGTAGGAGGAGTGTATCTCAAAGGAGATGAATTCTTTTTGTGTCTTTTAGTGCAATGGTTTTGATTATTGTTTCTAGCACTGATACTGGGGGAAAAAAGGTAATGTGGAAAGGTTACTACAGATTCATTCACACTACACTTTAATTAGAAACTCCAAAAGAGCAAATTGTATGTTTAATCAAGATGATAGCACTAATATATGTATAATGAAAATAACTATGATTCCATGATAACCCAGTAATGACAGGCTTAGTTGGTAGCTTATTTTCTGGGGATAAAAAATCCTCCTTGACATGAGAATTGTCTGTGATTCTCTGGTCTCCTGATGGGCAACATCATTTGACATATCCACACTGAGCTGCCAGATATAATACCACACCTCTTGGAACTGTGATAAAGTTGAGGCAAGGTAATCTGTGGTGTTGCAAACAGAATGAGGTGCAAAGGTGTGGTTAATTAAAACAGATCTAGCTAAATAGTGAGCACAGGAAGTACAGAAACACATATCCCGTGAATGTTCAGTTAAATTTAGGCATTTACTCTTTGGCTGAGTCTCGTTCCACCTACTGTACCTCCAGGTAGAGTCAAGTAAGCGGATTCAAGCATTCTTGGTTATTTATTTATTGATTTATTTACTTATTTGGCATAAAGCAGCTTCATCATTTCAGAGATGTACATGGCAAATAAGCCTGTGTGAGCATCACCTGTTTCCTACACCAAGAGACATCTATTGTGGAGGTGGCTATGCAGAGTGACGGGGGTAAACAAAACGGCCCAAACACAAAACCATTCCCTGCCTTGCAGCAGAGAAGAGACATGGACTGAATTGTAATCAAATGGAGCAGCTGTAGTAGAGGTTTTGCTGCAGAAAGCCCAGCAAGGCCACAGGGAGGGTGGTGGAGCACAGTTAATCCTCTTATAAATTAGTTTCTGCTTCCTGCTTTGAATGCTTGGGCTACCCTCTTTGTTTCTAGAAAACATCATTTGAAAATCTTAGCCAACACAAACAACTTAGTCAACAAGTCCTGTGGCTGCAGGAAAGAAACAGGACAGCTCTGTCTTGTACTGATTCACAGTTATTTATTCAAGGTTTAAAGGTAGGATTATAAGTACCAGAATCTGGATTCCTTCCTTAAAAAGATAAAGCTTCAATTAACTGGTTCATTTAGTTGTTCATGTCTAGCATCTGTCAGTGAATCACAGCTTAGGACACACATCAGAACTGTGGAATCCAGTCTAATAAGAAAAGAGGTCATGATTTGCATTGAAGTTACACGTGTGTCTAGTTGAAATTGTGACCCAAAGTACAGCAAAAAACAAATAACCCATAAGAATCCTGGCCTGAATCAGAAACCGAGTGGCCAGCAGGAGTAGGGAGGTGACTGTCCACTTCTCCACAGCACTGACAGCAGGGCAAGTTAAATGCTGTCATCAGTTTTGGGCCACTCATTGAAAGAAGGATGTCAAGTTGCTTGAAAGTGTGCAGTAACAAGCATTGAAGCTGGTGAAGGGATTGAAAAAACAGACATATGAAGAGTGACTGAAGGAACCGAAGCTGCTTTATCTGAAGAACAGGAAGCAGAGGGGAGACCTCATTGCTCTCAGCAACTACCTGAAAGGAAGTTGTAGTGAGGGGTACTGGTCTTTAGTTTAAGAAAAACCAAACTAGTAATAGCCAAAGATTGGGTACTTTACACATGTCTGTTCTTTCCTTACAGGTTTCTGTATTTTTAGAAGGAAAACTAAAAGCAGCTAAGGTTTTTGCTATACAGAATAGATTTAATAATGCAGTTTTAAATTTAGTGAATATTAAGTAATTGCTAAATGAGCTCTTCAGGCTTGACAAGTAAATAAGAGATAAAACTAGTTGTTAAATTATTATATTAAAATTATACATGCTGCCGTATGAAATTAAAAATATCCTTACAGGCATCCTTAGAAAAGAAAACCATAGAATCATAGAACAGTTTGGGTTGGAAGGGACCTTAGAGATCATGTTGTTACAATCACCATTAACCTCTAAATGCCAAAGCACTGCACTAGAAAAGCAAACATTTCCGAGTCTGGGCCTAAAATATATTAAGAAAGGCTCCCATATGCCAGATTTTAGTTAAATAACTGAACTGTGTGAACTGTAGGGCACGTACACCTCCTTTGTATTGGGGTACCATGTAACCCCAAAAGAGACAGAAATTAACTCAAGATGTGGTTCAGCATAGCTATGATCAAAGCAGGTACCCAACAACCTGAGTGGGGAACAAAAGGGCCTAGGGAGAACATCATAAGTGCTTAATACCACCATCCCCTTTAAATGTCTGGTATTGGCTGGACCATCTGTAGCTCTAACTGATGATCTATGCACAGCTAATATATAAAGTAGCCATGCTTAAATGTGCTGTCTGCAAATATCTGAGTAACTGAGATAAAAAAAAAAACTCTGGAGAGGATTAATATTTTTTTAATTGTTTTCTAGAAACAAATGAATTCAAAAAGTAATTTCCAAATCATAAGCTCTAGATCTCAAAGGGAAACACCTCACTGCCTATTTCTGTTTCATGTTGAAATGGTTGTATTCTATGCTTCCTAATCTGATTGTGAACTTGCTTAGATGCCCCAAAATATACATATAGAGAAAATATGTTATATCAAACTTTGCAGAGCTAAAGGTAGAAATATACTGGCTTCTGCTGAGCCTTTAAAGTGCTGTAGCTAGCTATGACTTACTGTGAGTCAATCTGCCACTCACAGTAGTGCAGCTGATGCTAGGATTCATCTAATTAATTTCAGCTGCCAAAAAGTTAGCTTTCAGTTCTAAGACAGTCATTTAAGCTGACTCTGTTGTCAACACACAGAGACAAGTCCCCCCAGAGGGCTATTCATCCAACCTTTCTCTTTGCATCGACTCCAGAGATAACATAATGAATGGCTTAGATTAGATACCTAATTATTAGATGGTGAAGGTTAGGCAAGATGAATCCCATCAGACATACAGTTGTAGGAAACGCTCTGTGCCAGATGAGGACTCTTCTGTGCGGTGACATCTGGCAGTATTCCAGCTTGCTTTCTCTTCCAAACTGTGTATGAGGGAACAAGCAGGCGAAGGGAAAAGCTTAACTACTATATTCCTAGGGCACTGGGTTTTTTTTCCCCTTGTCCCTGTAGAATCACAGAATCACCAACGTTGGAAAAGACCTCCAAGACCATCCAGTCCAACCATCCATCAGTGGTGAGCTGAGAAGCAAGAAGTGCTTTTTGGAATAGCACAGAGTGAATGAACTGGGGTTAGTACACCTAGGCTTATTTGCTCTCCCTTATGCTGCTATTTTCTTGCATTGTCTTTTTTTCAGCTTGTTTCTCAGATTTATGTTAAAAGGAAACTTCTTACTCAGAGCATGGTAAGGCACTGGCACTGTTGCCCAGAGGGGTTGCAGATGCCCCATTCCTGGAGGTCCTCAAGGCCAGGTTGGTTGGGGCCTTGGGCAGCTTGACCCAGTGGCTGGCACCATTGCCCGTGGCAGGGAGACTGAAATAAGATGATCTTTAAGGTCCTCTCCAATCTAAGCCATTCTATGCTCCAGTGAACACATTCTCCTGCTGTAGCCAAGGCATACACTGTTTTGAAATTGCATCAACAGAAGATATCCATAGATCCAAAATGAAAGTCAAGTTTCTGTATAAATAGCATGAGCAGATTGTCTGAGGCTTTCAGGGTGAATAAAACCTAAGTGTTATTTCATCACCATTCTCTGTCAAGTAATTAGGGCAGTGAACCACTGAGACTGAGATGTTTGAAACAGGGTCCATGCCACGATTACTATGCAAGAAGATTCTTTCCGTCAACTTCTAATTCATTGTCTAAAATAAAGCTTTTCCTATTAGTCTTCAGGGCCACATTTATTTATTTATTTATTTATTTTTATGGTGACCAAGGAGAGCAAGGGTGTCGATCCTTTTTTTATCAGCATAGTAGCTTAGTCTTAGTATAATGTGCTTATCTACTTGCTTCGATATGATGACAACACAAGAAAAAAATCCTGCTGCTGTTACTACCATGAGACATTGTAGTGAAATTGAGTTTGGAAATGTAAAATCAGAGTAGAATAGGGGAAGAAATATTTGATATGCTAGGATACACTGAAGATAAGTTGTGCTCTTTTGCTAGCCACAGTAAGACCAGCCTTCTCACAGGTAACGAGAAAGAGTTTTAATGAGAATATATGTTTTAGGATCTGCCATCAGAACCAACAGCCACTGAGCCTAGAAGGAAGCATGGAGGAAGCCACAGAGCAAGAGAGCAAAGCAGCCCCCTCTGGAGTTTCCATCCTGTATTCTATATACCAGCAGCATATACCACTTACCCCAAAGCACTGCAGATGAAATGTGGTACCTCTATTTAGGTAAGAGCATCCCACCTAGTTAAGCTATCCTGGGCAAACAGAGGAGGTCTCATCTTGTCTCATGTTCCTTTCTGTAGAAACTTATGTATGTGTTCAGCACTCTGGGTTACAAGAACAGGAGAGAAACTTGTGGTTTTAAGTAGGATTCATCTGATATCTCAGTAGTGTAATTAAGTTACAGTTTATGACGTTTTTTTCCCTATATGTACACATCTGCAGGTAAGCTGTCCATGATGCACAGACAAGAAAGCTATTTCTCTCTGCTTAACAAGATATTTCTATATCAGTGACAGGCTATAGAAACCCCATGCTGTTAGGAGTCAAAGGAGTGAAACAAACATTTCTAGAAAGAAGCTCATCAGATCTCATTTCCGAAGCTCTGAAATGAGCTGACTGACCATCTGGAGAGTACCTGTTTCTCTCTATTGCTATTCTCTCTATTGTCTCTCTAAGTGACAGACTCGTTAAGAAACAGATCCATAATTTTTGGACATCTAAAATGAGATCAATTCAATTTCTAAAACAGTTCAGCTAAACTCAGTACTGCAGGAAATCTATTGGCTGTGCGATAAGTCTGATGATCACTCGAAACCAGAATCTGACCAACATTAAGGTACGTGAGGTGAAGCAAACCAAAGCCATCCATAATCCTGACCCAGGCGTCCTTGACAAGCTGTTGCCTTGTCTCCTTTTGTGCCAAGGAAAAATAGTTTGTTTTCTCTGGACTTTCTTATTGCCTCCGTCTTTGACAAATTCCTCCTCTACTGTCCAGCTGGGTTTTTGATTTTGTACATCTTTTTGTAAAAAAGGATTCTGTGAAAAAGAATTCAAGCCCTCCATGTAGCAACTCTTCCACCAAATAAAATTCTCAGCACGAAGGAAAAAAAAAAAAAAAAAAAAAAGCACTATACCTTCACTTTGGCAGGAAGAAAACAAAGCCATTTTACTCCGACCCAAAGTGCCCACCTAACCAGAAAGCGTTAATCTCAAACTGATTAATTCATGGAGGTTTACCAAGAACTCTGGAGAGCTTCAGGTGGAATGAAGGGACACGATCAGTGCATTAGTCTTTTGTAAATCAGCTCGGGTGTCTTTCAGATGCTTGCAAATATTTCTGAACCATAACTGCCCCGTGGTGAATTTCAAGTACTCAACAGGCGCTCAAAGCAAGGTGCATTTCTACACACGTTTCATCTTCAGTGGAAATGCGTTGTGTACCTGTGGGTAACGCTAAGTGAAATGCAGCGTTGGAGCATTCATTCTTCACCTCCTTTATCAGTACAACAAATGGATTTTCACCTTAAAAAAACCCTGTAATTTTAAGATAAATCTACATGGAAAATGAGAATCAGAAGCCTCTTCAAAGTTAATCAGTTCTCCTAAGCAGTCTTTTATCAGTGATTGTTATCAAAACTAATCATCAGAAGATATAATCTACAGATTTCAGCCTTACTGCCTTCCTCAAGATGAAATTATGGATTCTGCTCAGTCTGCGTGTGATTCATGGTTGTGTTTATGTGAAGCATTCACTCCTTTCGCATGTTCAAAATGCTTATCTCACTTTGTTTCCATTGCTAAATAAAAACCTTGGGAAGACAGAGGACATCAAACAGCGGTCTGGAACAGTCAGGCTTTAGATTTCTTTGTATAGTGCTTCACGTCAGCTTTCACTCTGCCATTTAAAAAAAAGGAAAAGGAAAAAAAAAAAAAAAGAAAAAAAAAAGGAAAAAGAAAAAAAAATCAACAAAAATATCCACACGATAGAAAAATTGAAAAAAGCCTCTCATTAAGTGGTTTGTAGTCACCTGTCACAATAATACACTGAATAACAGTTTCATCTTTAAAAGACAAATATTCTGTTCCTAAAGAGTATGACTTGCCAGTTAACTTCTATCCAAAATGTGATCAGCTGCTGTGGTTGTATGTGATGATGTCAGGGCTGTGTGCACGGCTGCAAGGAGTCCTGAGGCCATTTCTGATATGCCTGCTATCATCTTATCCTCCTGTGTCATAGAATCATAGAAAGGATTAGAATCATAGAATCAGAGAATCACAAGGTTGGAAAGGATCTACAAGATCATCTAGTCCAACCATCCTCCCATCACCATTGCTACCACAAGCACTAAATCACATCTCGTTGCTCCTCACCCAGACACCTCTTGAACACCGCCAGGGACGGTGACTCCACCACCAACCCCGGAATGTTGGAAGGCACCTTAAAGACCACCTAACTGCAACCCTCCTGCTGGGTTCAGGGTTGCCACCCACCAGATCTGGCTGCCCAGGGCCTCATCCAACTTGTATGATCAGTGTTGCAAGTAGAAGCAAATGAAGACAGAGGTGGATAAAACCAGACTGAAGCAGATGTTGCTCCAGGTCAGAGGTGATTCTGAAGTAGTAAGCCCCAGGTTGCATTGACAGCTTACAGGTAGCTACTGAAGATGACTGGGTGGATGACACTGACATTCAAGCACATTATTTTCCTCTACATTTCTTTAGTGATGAGTCAGTTGCACTAGGGAAACTGAGGCATAGACTTCACTATCACGGGAGGTCTGCTGAGGTTTCCCTCAATGCTTTCTGTTTGTAAACCTTCCTGTATGTTCTGCACAGACTTCAAATCATTGCTCTGGCATGGAATTGCTCAGAAAGCTTTTTTCCCTTCCTTTCAGTTTCTCAGCATCCCTGGAGGCAGGTGTACCTGCTAAAGAGACCAGACCAAAATGAGAAGATGAAGAAACTGCCATAGAAACCCTTGCCAATGCTGATGGTAAGAATCACATTTTTGAAAGCCATCAGGAAGAGTGAACTTGGAAGGCTTATTATGTTAAAGGGCCAGCGTAGCACCAAACACAACCCACCAGAGTATGTGTGGACTTTATCACTCAAAACAGCAGCTAAATAGTAATTTTCCAATTTTTCATACGTTATTCTTTTGTCCTCAGTTATAATTCATTGCTAACCTACCTTACATCTCGTTGGTGGCATCATAATCATTTCTTGGCTTGTTGACCCGCTGAGGGACTCGTGTAAATGTCCATTTATCCCAGCTCCTGTGTAATAAACATGCATGTCACTTGCTTTTTCACAGTGTGTTGAGCAGCTAACTGGGCAGCTAGCGAGTTTACAGTGAAACATTTAGAGAGTGATTCGCTTTATCTGTTCTCTACATCTACATTGTGATGAATAAAATTATGCCTTAGAATTTGCTGATTACGGTGATCAATCCTTTACCAACTGTTAAAGAATCTGCTGTATGTCTCTCAAATAGAGACATACATGTTGCCAGGTTAATCGCAGGCTTGACATGGTCCCATAGAAGCAACGGACAAATGGATCTTCAGTAATAAACACAGAGGCATGGTGGAAACTTGGCACATGGTTCAGAATACTACGAATGGAAAATTTCCAGCTCTGTGAAGATATGGAGAGTGGCAGTCCTCTCAGCTCTTTAGCAAAATAAGAGCCAACTTCTGCAGGCTGAAAATAAATGTTATGGATAGCTGGATTCTCAAGTTTGGTCATACCTTTCCCTGATATTGCTTACAACTCTTGGATTTAGTTGCCAGCTTTATGAGGTGGTAAATTGGTGAGCAGTCTTTTCAGACAGCTATTTAGGCTGACAAAAGCAGCCACTTTATTGAGAAAGCACCTCCATCTTGTATGACATGAAGAGAGATATTTTTTTTCTCTAAAAACCTAGGAAGCATTTGCATGCCATGCAAGTGCTTATCTAATCTCTATGTCTCATTGCACAACTAACCAACATTTGCCTCTGTTAGTTATCTGCAATGAGTACAATTATTAATAGAAACTCAAAAAATAGCATTTAGAGCATGCTTATCAGCATCTTCAACAGCCCGATAAGTTGGCAAGCAACAACATGACTTAGGGAAAGCTGTTCATCCACAGTACCTTTAAAAATAAAGGCAGAGTTTGTAATAAACACTGTTGATTTATTTTTATCTCTTATCTTGAGCAGTTCCTTGCTATGAATAAGCAATGAAACAGCAAGCTACTGAGCAACATTACTGGAAAAGAAAGCTTGAGAGCAATGTTAGAGCTTGTAGATCTTATTCCACGTTCATACACACAGAGGAAATAAATTGGTCAAATTTACTACACTTCTCCACTATTCTGTTCTCAATACGGTTGCTGATACAGAATATTGGTCTGCAGAAGGAACAGGTAAAACTATGTCTGCCTTTGGTTTCTGGAAAGGGGAAGGAAAAAGGCATGCACAAGCCATTGCTTAAGCAAAAAAACTGTTCCATGCATGAGTTGATATTTTTCCATGAGTCTTTTCTGCAGGATTCGGGCATGGCCAGCAAGGAAAATTAACACCATAACTGATTTATTCATTTCTATTAAGTTGTTCTCCACAGAATTATAATCTTTGGGAAGAAATAGTTACTTGCAGAGTTGATTTGTTTAATCAAAATTACTTTGGGGAAAAAAAAAAACATTTTTCAGTCCTCTGACTCCAAAGTGGGCTTAAAAGTCAATATTTACCTTTCAACTTCTTAAATTCAGGCTAGATGAATTCCACCCTACGTTACCAGTATTCAGGACATTGAGCTCAAGGGTTATAACAACTTCAAAACAGCTTCTAAGTGAAGGAAGAACATAGAAGGTATTGTAACACAGAACTGAATTTCCAGTTAACAAAGTAATTGGTTTTCCTCAGCCTAGCAGTTAGGCAAGAAGCCATTAGTCAGTGACTACAAAGCCATTGACTGATTCATCCCAACCTCAACAAGCGCCTTGTTCTGGCAGAAGTGAGGACAACTGTGAAGAAGCTCCGTCCAAGATATTGCCTTTCACAGGTTTTCAGCTGAATATGGTTTCACCTCTGTATTGATTTGAATCATCAGCCTAAAGGTTGTATCTCAATATAAAAATAGAAACAGCAATGATGTCAGCAAAGACCTGAATGATTACCACACTGAATGGTAATAGGTAAGTTCTGCCAACTACTGTGACAAATCTTTTGGGGCAAACAGAGGACAGTTCTCCATTCTTTAGAAGCCTGAAACCTCATTTCTGCTATCCTCTATAAGGATTTTTATAGTTTTTGGACAATCGGGTTTTGGAGTCTTATCCCAATGCATCTGGGAAGAAAATAGCAGATGAAGACCTAAACCACGCTGTCCACCACTTGTGCCAGTAAATTAGAAAATAAGGAGTTTCTAGCAGTTCTTAGAATGCTTTTGGACTCATCTACAAACTACAAGTAGATGCAGTTTTCTATTTCTCATCTTGCAACATCATGCTTCAGAAAAGAAAAAAGGCGACTTTCTGATCCTTAAGTTGTGTTGAGCAGAAGCATTCTCTTCCTATTTCTTTAAGAGGATCTAGAATATGAAGTATTTTGATGTAATACTTTGTATAAATCCCTTTATCTTTCTGCTATAGGCAGTGAGTAGTCTTGAGACAGGCCAGAAGGAAAAGCCATCCTTGTGTTTGCATCTATCTCAGTAGAGGTTTTTCCTCCCATTTTGTTTTTCCTCTTCTGGATGATTCTTTTTAGATCAGTAGAGATTCTGCTTAGATGATGTTTCATGCCAAAAATATAAGGAGACGTACAGCAGCAAAAGAGCAATAACATATAAATTCCTCCCTGGCTCCTGTATTCTGGGGTGAGGATTGTTGTGGGGTTACCACAACATCTTGTTTGGCAAGGAAACTATTATTTAAAGGAATAATTAGCTCTGCCACAAGACCGGTCAAAGCATTTAGTAGCAGCCTACGGGCACTTAAAACACTGTTTTTTCTCTCCTGTTCCCATGTTTGCTGGCTTTCCAGTTGGCAGCTGCAGCCTATAAATAGCTGGAAAGATGATTAGCCTGAATGACAAAACTAAATGATTCACAAATGGAATAATTACATTGCATCTGGGCAGAGCTCTGCAACTGAACTCATAACAGTAATCACTGGGCATTGGGCGCAAAAGGGGAATAACCCAGGATAAGATCAGGACTCATTTTATGTCATTGCTTCTAGCACGCTGCAAAAGATACTCATATCCATGGTTACTGATTTTAAGGATCTGATCCAAAGCCCACCGTCTTCTAAAAAGCTCAGGACTTGGTTCTGCATTCTCTTACCAGCACATCTTTTCCCGTGCACATGTAGAAATTCAGCTGCAGGCAGCAACAGCACAATTAGGTTTCATTGAGTGGAAAATCCAATCTCTTCATGCACTGTTCATACAGCACACTGTCTTTCAAATAATATTATTGTTGACCTTGCTTAGATAGCTTAGTGAGAAAAAAAAAAGTGTGCTTTTTTTTTTCACGCTGACTCTTGTATTGATTTCTCTCCTGCAGCTTGTAAAACATGCTTCTTTTCACTGTTTCCCAGGAATACTTCACTGCAGGAAGCAACACCCAGTTGCAAAGGCCTCCTTGTGTTGCTAGAGAATGCCTTCACTTCACGTCCATCTTTTCTCTGCTTTCTGAACTCCTGTGATGAATTCCAATTTCATTTACACACTCACAAAGATCTGTTAAAAATAATAAATGAAATGAAGAAAATGATGACAAGATCGGGATCGCCTTGCTTGGAAAGCTAGAAGGGATCAAGCCTATTGAAATGTATGTATTCAAGCAGCTTGTAAATAAATACAGATAAGCTCTGGTATTGCTAGTTGAGATGATTCTCATCAAATTCAGAGCTGTTCAGAATTGTATTCTGTGGTTATTATGTTGCTGTATGCTTTACTCATTTCCTCTATAACTTTATGTGGTCTTAATCTCAGTGAGATTTAGTGGCTTCTAGCACATCTAAATTCAAGATAAAAAAAAATAATAAATAAAAATCACAATTCAGACTTAGCAGCAGTATTAATTTCTATTTGTGAAAATCTGTATCATTTTGCAGCATTCCTTCTCCCATTTACCACTGGTACTACAAAGAAGTTCTGGTTCTACAAGGGGCCTGGCATCTGTGTGTTTAAATCTTTCGGTCAGGTGTTGAAATGACACTTAATTTTTAAAATGCACCAGAAAAACAATAAAGACAACATTAGACTCTCATATCATTATTTGTCATCCATTGCTTCTTCAAGATTGCTGGGGAAAGAGAAAGAAATACCACAAGTAAATTGTGAATGACACTATGTTGTGTGTCAGGTGGTAGATATGACATAGATGAGGACAAAGGGATGGATGACCCATCTGGGCCAGCATGGCAGAGGCCAAGAATGTCTCATGTTCCACAGTCAAGACACATTCATTCTCTGTGTAAAGTATATGGGTGTTCCACTGCTGCTATCATAGAATCATGGAATCATCAAGGTTGGCAAAGACCTCCAAGATGATCCAGCCCAGTCATCCACCTACCACCAACATTTCCCACTAAACCACATCCCTCAGCACAACATCTAAATGGTTCTTGAACGCCTCCAGGGACAGTGACTCCATCACCTCCAAGGGCAGCCCATTCCAGTGCCTGACTGCTCCCTTGGGGAATAAATATTTCCTAATGTCCAACTGGAATCTCCCCTGGGGCAACTTGATGCCATTCTCTCTAGTCCTATCGCTAGTTACTTGAGAGGTGTGTGAATGTACAGAGAGCAGGGTTAATCTCCCCTTATTTTCGCCATTTAAAAGTCCAATCATCTGAGCTAATTCTCTGTACTTCTTTTTTAAACAGCCAAGAGATAGAATTTCACACTTAAAAACACCACCTCTGTGAATATGAGTATCTAAAAGACAGGTTACTTTATCCCAAGAAAAGCTTGTGATAATACCATTAACTCAGTACACAATCTGTAGTGTAACTCAGTTTAATCCTACACAATTCTCGTACTTTGACAGTGAAGAAGTCAGACATGCTATGTCAGTCATATGTCATCTGCCATAAGTGGCACTGAGTAAGGTCAGTAGAAAGATAGAAATTGGAATAGTCTCTTTAGCATGGCATGACAGCTAGGGTTGTGACATGAAGCTATCTGTATTCTAATTGTTTTAAGGTGATTTGAGGCAATATCCTTGCATTATGACAGCTGGCTAATGTTCGCTTCTTTAATGTCTCTGTTTTTTACCATTTGGACATGTCCAAAATAGTAGATAAGATCCACTGAAATGATAAGTGTACATGTGGATCACATTGTCCCATAATAAACAAGATGGGAAGCAGTCTTCCTGCTTCTGGGCATAGCAGTCAAAAAGGATAAGAAAAAAAAAAATAGAACCAAACAAAAGAAAAACAACTGAATTTCCTAAGTTCATATAAAACTTCTTCGAAATCACTTTATACATGAGAGGAAAATGCTCAAAGATCAGAATTGTTATTAGTTATTCAGCCTGAGTTCCTAATTAGAGAATCCAAAACAAAACCAAACTACTACTGTTGCAGTTTTTGACACAGAAAGTGGTCTGGGAACATGAGCAATATAACATAGTCTGGGCTGAAAGTGTCTAGAGGGCAGAAGTCAGTCATTTAGAGAGGCAGCAGGGAAACATCCATACCATGAAATAGTCCATTAACACTTTACCTCACAGTGTTCTGAACTGTCTTCTTGTTATGGAGGTTCCCATCAGGAAAACTAACAGCAGTACAGGGGATTTATTCTGCATTTTGGAATCTGCCTCCGATGATTACTGATTCCCAAACAAAAAGGGAAAAGTGATCCATCCACTTTCACATTTTTGGGAAGCAAGGTGAGTTAAGGAGCCCTATAAAGTGTGTCAGGCACCGAGGGTACCAGCAAGGGGAGCAGGACGTTACCCTCACCAACAAGGGTGTCTGAGCGATGAGAATGGTGGAGGTCCAATAGAAGTAGCCATCATCATCCAAGAGTCCAGGTGACCAGAAAAATCTGTAATGATGGAGCAGAACCAAGCTCAGACAGGTAAGTTGAGTTAGAAAAGTAATGTAAGATTCAGCAGTGTACAAGGCTGCATGGGCACATTTATCCCATGCAAAGACCTAGGAAGAGGACCTGACCTTAAATGTGGCTCCTACACATTCTCAAGGGGGTTTCTCATAAGTGTTATTTATGAAGATATGCATTGTTCTCTGGTAACCCCAGGAGTGCCTCTTTCCGAAGGGTGAATCTCACCTTCCTAAAGAAAGAGCCTTAAGAAAGAGAAAATGGCATGAAAGCAACAGATTGCAGAGACCGGAGCAGTTACCATAATGTCAGGAGAAAAGAAAAAAAGAAGTTAGAAATAGGAGACCATATATATTTATTCTGCACATACAATCATAAACATCTGATCCTTGCCCAATCAGGGAATCCTTTGTAATGATGGTAGATATTTCAGAGCTGAGGAATTCCTGAAAATCAGTGAAATACCTTAACCAGAGTAAAGAGAATGGGACAAAAAGGGAATCTACTTATTACAGGTAGATGGGATAGCCCTCTCTTCTCTGCACACCAAGTGTGTGCAGTGATATAACCCTAAAAAGGTGCACCTCTATTTTCCTAGCATCTAGAAATGTGATGGGTGGCAAAGATTGTGCCAAGACATGATCTCCTCCCAAGTAAAACTTGTTTGTATTTCCATTTATAATACAAAAGAAGGGTAAATTTAATCCAGCAGTGAGATTTATCTGGTGTTCCTACAGCCAAAAATACCACGTGAGCCTGAGTTTGGCATGGCATGGAACAAATTAAAAGCAGAGGAACTAAGCAGAATATAGAGCAAAATAAGGAAAAAGTTCACGTGTAAAAGGAATAACATAAATACATAAAAGTATCACAGAATCACATAATGGTTTGAGTTGGAAGGGACCTTTAAAGACCGCCTAGTCCAACTGCAATGAACAGGGACATTCACAGCTCTGTCAGGTGCTCAGAGCCATGTCCATCCTGAAAGAAACCTGTTCTTTACATGTTCCCGAAGCCTGCACTTCTATCCTTGGTGCCCTCTAAGTGTACAACTCAAGAGACAAAGGAAAGAGAAAGCAACTGAATGCAGTGCTTCGCTGTTCCTCTTTGAAGCAAAATCACAACTCTGTGCACAGCGGATTTTTCAACACCACTGGATGCGTCGATAGCTTAAAAGAACTTCAGAGAAAAATGCAGAACACGTTTGTTAATTTGTCAATGAGATACCCGTGTGATCTCGTTTGCAGTGCTTTGAGCCACCACCAAAACTATATTTACTTGCATATGCACCTTTTTTTTTCTTTTTTTTTTTTCTGATAACTCATCAAGAGTTAAAGCCTTATTCAAACTTTTCAGAAGTATCCGCACAGCAAACCGCTATGGAATTTTCTCCTGAGAAATTGCTGACTTGCAAAAATAACACATAAGCTGATCTTTAATTTACTGGCAGGACTACACTGCATATTTACAGAAAGCTCTGCAATGAGCAGCAGCGTTGTGCCCTGCATCCAGCATTCAGCAGCCCAGATCTCAGCTCACCGCGTGATGCTGACCATGGGGACAGAAGCACAAGGCCCCCAACCATGCATTGCACTAAGCAAGGAGGCACAAACCTAGTCAGAAATTTCTAGAGTTACATTGAAAGTAAACAGATGTTAATAATTCGTGAACCGCTTTCAGGAACTGGCTGGAAATTGGGAAAGAAATATCAGCACAATACAGCAGCCCACATTTTATCTGGTTGAAAAGAAATACATTCAGCACTAAATGTCAATGTGAAGTCTTGCCTGCTGCAGTGCCCATGACAAACTCGTGCAAACATTCAGGCTAACGGCCCTTGACTAGCAAGATAGGCTGTTGTGTTTCCCAAGCAATTCTGTGGTCTGGATATTTGCTGAAAATATTACTTTTTGCTGAAGCTTAAGCATGCAGGGATTAGCAAACTCTGGGGACATCAACCTATTGAAAAACATGGCACTACTTCAGTCTTGAAAACAGGTCAAGTCATTTTCCTATCTTCTTCCATTAGAATACACAACTACCAACAAGAATATGTGTGATTAAAACTTTCATGGACACTTTCGTTGTCATTTTTTGTAAAACAAAATCTACCAGCTGTATTCCCATTCAATTTAGGACTAGAGGGAATGGTTTTAAGCTGCGGCAGGGGAGATTCAGGCTGGACATTAGGAAGTATTACTTCTCAGAAAGGGTGGTCAGGCCCTGGAATGGGCTGCCCAGGGAGGTGGTGGAGTCACCAACCCTGGGGGTGTTCATGGAACGACTGGATGTTGTGTTGAGGGACATGGTTTAGTGGGAGCTATTGGTGATGGGTGAACGGTTGGACTGGATGATCTTGTAGGTCTTTTCCAGCCTTCGTGATTCTATGATTCTATGACTCTATGATTCTATGATTCTATGATTGATTCTATGATTCTATGAATGCACAAAGTAATCACGCAATCTGTACACACCAGGGGAGACAAATTTCAACATTGCAATGGTTATCTAGTATTCAGCTAGTTCAATTGCACAGATTAAGCAGGGCCACCTTCAGAATGTTATCCCAGCGAGCGCCCAGTTGGTTTTCAGATACTTCCAAGGACTCCAAACGTCTCTGCGCAACATGTTCTAGTGTTAAGCCACCCTCATGGTAAGAAGGTTTTTCTTGTGTTTAAAAGACATTTCATAGAATGAATCATAGAATGGCTTAGTTTGGAAATGACCTTAAAGCCCATCCAGTTCCAACCCCTGCCATGGACTGGTTGCCCCTCACCAGGTCAGGTTTCCCAAAGTCCCACCCATGGCCTTGGGTACCTCCAGGGGTGGGGCACCCACAGCTCTGGACAGTGCCAGGGTCTCACTACCCAATATATTTCTTGTATTTCAGTTTATGCCTGTTTCATCTTGCTCTGCCACTGACATAGAGCTTGCCTCCACCTTCTTTCCCACCCACCAGGGGTGAGAACACTCACAAATGAGCAGGTAATTTCAGATCAAACATTAAAATGTGCTGTACGAAACTTCTACTTCAAGGGACTGATTGGTTACATAGGCTTGTGTACAGACAGTGCCATGATGAGAATTGTAATTAATGCAGAAACACACTGATATCATATTGATGCATAATATGTTATTTATATACACACAATCAATATAAATGGTAACTAGCTCCGGATTTGATGAGCCAGCCCTGCATTTGTTGTAGCCTCTCACCATGTTATTTTTGCTAATGAACAGGACAAATGGCAAAACTTACCAGAAAAACACACAGAAGCTTTCGAGCTTAATTGGCTTCTACATTTGGGTCAGCAAATGTTCCTGCTACAAAGCCAGCAAGGGATTCTTGCAACCTATTCATGTTTCTAACCAGCACAACAGCAGCAAAAATGATAGGCAACCATGGCTACCGTCGTGGGATCAGCAAACTTCCTTTCACAGCTGTAAATATTTGTAGTGGAGCCAATTAGAGGCGGCATGCTTTTGTCAGCATTGCCTAGGAAACATCAATACTTCCTCCAAAGAATCCCCCACCTCTCCTTATCCTGCCGGCATTTATTGAACAGTAGTGTCAGCTCTGGTGGTTAATGTTGCCTCCTACGTGCACGGTGTTGGAAGCTCTGTTGGCAGTAGGTGAGAAACTGTCCACAACATGGCACAAAGCTGCTCCTGGGGGCATCAAAACCTGGGTTCCTGCTCCTTAGCCTTAGGATGAGCCTATGAAACCAGTAGGAAGGCAGCTGTGAAGTATCCCAGGCAGGCATTTTCAATTGGTAGCATTCTAAAGTGCCTGGAAGATTTCGGGATTATTTTATACAGCCATTTGTATGCAAAATCCCTGTTCTGAGAAATGCCTTTCAAGGGTATTTGTAGACTGATACATCTGCTCGCAGGTTAATTCTGTAAACAAGATTGCTGTGTGTGGAAATCATAGATAATATGCTGCCTCGCTCGGAGTGGAAAAAATATATATAACCAAATAAATCTCAGAAATATTCAGAATACAATTCACCTACATCCTTCTGTGAATAGTACCCAAAACACAAGGCACCTACATGCAGCATACCTCAGGTACTGATTTTTCAAAGCACAGGCCTTAGTTTATTCTGACAGATTTATACAGTCTTTTCCAGGTTTGAACATCCTCAACTTGCACTTGTCAAAACCCTCACTAATGTTCAGGGCAAAATCTAGTTCACATTAAAAAAAAAAAGTAAAGCACGTAGGGCAAGCCAAGGTGGTAATCCCAGAGCTGATTATGCAGTTTTATGTCATGCAGATGACAGGCCATTTGAAAAAACCTATTGTTATCATCTTACTGACATCCCCTGTCTCGTTTTCAGAAGTTTTCCAGCTCACTGCTGTGATTGTTCACACAGCTCCTGCTCAGATTTTGGCTAACACCATGCTAAGGGCTGATGTATGTTCGGAGTGGTGCCATTAGGTCAACATGAGAGCAACACATAGGCCTGACACGATGGACAGGAGAGCAGTAGGCAATTATGCACCAGCTGTCACCTGCAGCTTGCTGATTCCTGCAGCCGTAATCCTCGTACACTGATTGTCATTTTCTTCAGAATCCACTAGCTTAATAAGAGAATCATAGCATCACCAAGGTTGGAAAAAACTTCCACGATTGTCCAGTCCAACCATCCATCTATCACGAATATGGAAGTGGTATAAACCAAACTTCCAAGTTGGAAGGTATAGATGTATCGACTTACCCAAAAAGTCTTGAAGCAGGTCAAAAAGCTTCATACTTCCCAGTACGATACTGGGAATGCTCATACCATGAAGGAAGATGAAGAATGAGCAATTTCACTACCAGCTAGGGAACTGTTTTGCTCACAGTCTTGCAAGTTACAAGATATGAATTGCAAATGATGAGTTATGAGTTAGAAGACGTGTGAGTTAGAGACCTCATTAAGCGATGAATTAGTGAATTCACATTAGGCTAGTCTGTATGATGAGGATTGAGCCCCTGATTATCATGTTTGTTCTCATTCCTAATGAGTTCATAAAACATAATTTTATTGACAGAGTACATTGTCCTGTAAGGCAGACATTTCCCAAGATCCATAGTCTTATTTGTCAAGTGACTTAAGTATGGAGGATGGTTATACAGACATGCATTCACGTTCATTAGCCATCTCAGTAATTCCTCTGGTTTCTTAATACAAAGGAGACATCATTCAAACCAGCTGTTGGTTGATCAGAGAAGCAGTGCTGTTGTTTCACGCAGCATATAGGAGTACATTTATGAGAATTTGTCACGATTCTTTCTCATGTCAGTGACAGCAGAACCCACGGTGGTGCAATGACTCCACTGCTCTACAGAAACACGAGGCATCCTGCACTTCCCTAATCAGTTGTGCAGTTGGCAAGTGCTGCAGCTGCCCAGCAGATGCTGAAGCAGGTTGCGCCTGTATGACACGAAAGCAAGCAAGAAAAATGGAGGTCAAAAAGACCTTATTCAGCCAGCCCTGAAGCCTTCTCCCCTCCCAAGTGAAGGCAGTCAAATGGTGTGAAGGTATCAGATGGACTTATTTCTTCTGCAAGCATTTTGATTAGTGACTTTTTCTGCACTTTCCACTGACGCGTTGGTTGAAACTCCCAGTCAGCAGCAGCTGACAACAGCCACAACCACAGCACAAATACTTAACGGTGTCGTTGAGTAAACAAGCAAGAGATACCAGCACCCCACTAACATACACAAATGCATCAGTTTTACAGTCAGAGAAGCGATACAGCTGTTTACCATCAGTTGGAATAACGAGACCATTGCTCGGGCGCACCAGGATGCAAATATCATCCGCTTCCGTGAACAGAAAGGTGACAGCTCATACTGTGGAAGCTAATATGGTATCTCACTTCTCGTGCTGCTATTTAAATCCTCGGGAGAATAATGGTCAACAGACTTGCCCAAAAGACTCTCAGAAACAAAGTCTGATGTGTCAATGCAGTCAAATTAGATCTGAAGTGAAGCAGATTCCATTAGAACTGTAAGAAATGTATTTCCAGACTTACCAGTCCAACCAAAGTCTTGCTATTATTAAATACCATTAGAAAAGACTGAGAGTAGCCCTGAGGAGAGGAACCTGGGGTTCTTCTCCAAGAAAAACAAGGGATTCATATTCGTTACTATAGAATAGATGGCAGATTTTTCAACCTACAGAACAGGAAAACCATTGTCAAATCAGAGGTGAGACAACTGCCAGTCCATTAATTCTGCCAGTAATTGAATACTGCTTGCTGAAGGACATATCATCACTGACCATGATGTTGTGTTGTCAAATGACTCAGCATAAATAATGCTATAACAAAAAAGAGAGGCCCTGTTCCAGTAGCTTCAGCCGTTTGGAAAACATGTGCAGGTGGCAGTTTATATCAAGTCTAATGTCTAAAACCAGGCGCAGAAGTTGAAGTTCTGGAGAGAACAGTAAAAGATGGAAGAGTTTGACACATCAGGTTATAGTCCCTCTGCAGGTTGTCCATCACCAAAAGCCTTTCACACACTGTACACACAACACTAACCTAAGGAGAAGAGGGAAGAAGGAATTGGATTGTTTACCATCATATCCCATCTTCTTGCTCTCTTTCTTTGCAGGTGTTTCTGAAAGCAGGGAGATTTTGTGCCTCAGAGGCTACCTCCCAGCTATCCAATGGGACCTGCATACTTCTTATGGGTTTCTCCCTTCTGTTGCTAGCTGCTATAGAATGACACATCAGCAAGGGCTTTCCCACCCTTTCTAATAGCACCTGTATCTATACACTGCATAGCAATTTAGTTATATGTATATTTGAGGCTGACACACCTTACCAGATAGTAGTCCACTCTTATGATACACTGGGTAAACTCTCAGGGTTGCCACAATACAAAGAGCATCAAAAACACTGAAGGAAGATGGCATTTCATCCTACTGGTCCACCTGAATGCACCTTGATATGTTTCTACTCAGCTGGAAAGTCTGTGCTAATGATCTGAAAACCCAGAGTGCTGGGAGGGGAGGGCGGGGGGGGAGGCTGCAGACAAATGTGACAAATGTGAAAAGACTCCAAATGTTCATTTCATGTTTCTGCCACAGGATCATCAAAGCAAGGAGAGGTTCAGTATCATTGTCCAATGAGCACAGGATTCATTCATTTATTTCAAAGGCATGTTTTTTTTTCTGTCCGGGATATCGCAGTTCCTGTCATCCCATCTTTAATGACTATAAATTGCAAGAATGGAAGAAAACAAATAACAACAAAAATAATAATAGACTACAACGTACCTGATCAACCTTTCACTGTGCTGCTTCGTAAACGCTACCCGTAATGCTTGGATGCCACAACTTCCTTCTTATCCAGTTTTGTTTTGCTGTAGAAAAATACCCATCTGCCTCTTACAGACTTCTACATCACAGAGATGTGGAGCCGGTCTGTGGATCCCAGCAGGATCCAGCTGACATCGGGGAAAATGCTCTATAGAGTATGAACTCAACCAGAACACAAACAAACCACAGAGATGTTATTACTGCAGAACTGAAGGCACTGATGATGAGAAAATCTGGCCAGCAGTGTAAAGAGGGAAAAAGAGATTAAAAAAAAAAAAAAAAGAAGACAAGTTAAGAAAAAGCTGGAATTTTGCATAGGAAGAGTTCAAAAATCTGGTGTTATATGCTGTTTCTCTCCAACTGCTTGCATGGGTTTCAGGCAAGAGCACAGGTTTCCCTAAGCCACTGCAAAACACTGCTGGCTCTCTAACTAGGCCACATTCAGCCCAAGGTGTCTGTGCCAAATCTCTCCTAAACACCAGTCAGCCAATTTTATTTCTGCTGCTTATAAAATGGGCCTTTTTTCAGCTTTGACTCTACCTAGCAGTGATGCTCGTCTAATAGTGCAAGATCTAATGCTTCCTGAGTGGTCTTCTCTTTCTGTGCTTTATGGTGAAAAAGGGATGGGTGAGGTGAGGGAGAAGGGGAGACCAATTCACTTTATGACATCATCACTTCAAAGCATAGCAAAGAGTGTCTGTGAATCTCTCGTTTTCTCATTCCCCCTCCTCGGTCACTTCCATGGTGAACCCACATCACACGACCATATGCATTTCAAGATCCTTTCAGCTGATGGTCCCAAACAGTCTAGGTTATTTTATGTAAAATGCACTTCTTACTTCTTCCATTTCCTGTGCCCTGAAAGAAAAGAGATAGAAAGGTGCAGTACATATTGTAACAGCAGTGTCCTTTGCAAAAGTCCGTTGCACCTACCCCTGTGACTGTCTGGTGTGTTATCAGATAGGGAGTCATCCTCTCCTAGTTCACTCTTTCATCATTCAAAGCTAAAAACTCAATTTCCAAACCTGCCACTTTCCTCATCCTCCAGAAACTCTCTGCTTCGTTGGGACCATTTGCAAACTTTCATTTACTGAAAGTAATAGGCAGAAATATCATAGGTGCTCTTACAAGCATTTTTTTCCTTGTAATTTTGAAACAGATTCATTTTTCAAAGCTTTGTAAATCTGGATAAGATAATGTGCCCTGCTTTGTACAAGGGGACAGATTAGAAGCTTTTAATGGCACTTGTCTGGCCTTAAAAATAGTACCAGAAACAGCCCTTGAGACTCCACATTAGAACTTGTCTACTGACACAATTTAAGTTTTTTGAGGTGCTTTATGCAACTTGAATGCACATCCAGCCTATTCTTTATCTAACAGTCAGCAGAATGAGAGAATATCTAATGTTTTGAAGGGGAACGAATGGACTACAAAATATTGCTGTAAAAAAACTTAAATTCTTGGCCTAGAAGATCTTTAAAGACCATTCTGGACATACACTGTCTTCTGTTTATGATTGCAATTTATGCAATTTATGTTCTTCTTTAACTCTTCGTGTGCACTCTTAGCTCTTAGCATGTCATTTTAGTATCAGGAGAAAGAAAAATGTTGTATCTCTCATTTTGACATCCCATAGTATCTATATACTATCTATAGTGTATATACTATCTATACTATATAGATAGCATATAGATACTATGGGATGTCATAGTGTCTGTGTATGTCATATGTATACACATATATACACTATAGATAGTATATATACTATCTATACATCCCGTAGTATCTAGATCACTGAGTCAATTTTTTGGATACAGGTTATTTGGTGTCATCCTCATTTGGCAACTGAAAGTGCAGGTTGAAAGCAAACACAGAGATACATATTCAAAGTAAATTTCTCCACCAATGATTTCTCACAACATGTTACTGAAAGATCATCTTCAAGCAGTATCATAATTCTTCCTCTTTCTACAGCGCACTGTTACCAAATCCCTTCTTCCAAAGGCTTTATCTATCCATTCCAGAGTGGATATACTGGCATGGGCACTACAAAAAGACAGTAAATGGTGAGATGAGACCAAATTTGTCTCCTAGATTTTCTCATCCAATGGTTTTGTCCATCTAGGAATCCTTGTTGTTTTCTCCTGTAAGTCTTGTCCAGAATTAACATGTGGATGATTCACTCACAAGCATAATTCTATCCTCCGTGAATAAAGCAGTGGTTTCCATGGGTTCTCAGCGGAGCTACTATTTCAGAGGTGACATTTGGGAATAATAGGACCAACCTTTCACATTCTTTGGTTTTGAAACAGAGTTACAAGCTGCTATTGTCTTAAATTTGACATAAAATTTCTTCAGTTTGTTTACTGGTCCACAGCCTCCATGCAGTCATGGAAACTCATATCTCAGTAGATAAGGAATGTCAGCTTCCATGTGGTAAAGAAATAGGACCATACATTATCTCTTAACTTATTAGAAGGTGTTTTTTGGACAACTTTCCAGACAACCATGGGTACCAAACCCAGAAGTCGTCTATAAAATTACGCTGCAGTTTTTCTTCCAGCATTTTATTTTTATAAACTCAATTTGAAACTTTTCAATGTGCTGTAATGGCTTTCACGGCTCATTGTTCAATGCAGTGGTACAGCACAGTCAATCCAATAATAACTCAGAGCCCTTTTAAAATTTAACTTGCTCTCTCCAATAGCTTTTTTAGATGACTAATTAATAGTAGTGCAAGGCAGTAGTACAAAACTTCTTGTCAAAAATACAGTTAGGACAGCATGTGTTTACCCCATGTTCAGTTTTCAGACTGTGCACCCTTCCTTCCCCCTACAAATTCAAAGCACTGTAAGTTTGCCGACCTTGTTAACACAACTCTGCTGGGAGCCACGCTTTAAAACAGAAAATATCTAACTGCATATATTGATTCCACAGCCTGCTGGTGTTCTGAAAAACTGAATTGCCTTTGGGAAAAAACGAACCTTGTCATTGCATACTCACAAAGAAAAAGCTCTCTGGTTAAGGCTAGAGCAGGCTCTGCCACCCGCCTGCAACAGGCAAAGTTAAAGATTGTTGATTTGGAAATGGGAAATAAAACGTAATGGTAGAGAAGAAAAGAAACTGGCAATCAAACAAGAGCCGTACAGGAGTTTTCAGGGATGAGAACAGTGAAAAATGAGCATGAAGTGGGATGAAAAGAAAATGGGAAAGATGTGAGTTGCAGAGAGGGGGAGAACTGAAAAAACATTGCAAAGAGGCTCATTTAGACCCTAGCCAAAAAAAAAAAAAAAAAAAAGGAAAAAAGAACTCTCACTGAGCTGCACGGCAATGGAGTCGGGACTTTGCAAATAGGATCACAGAATCATCGAATCACCAAGGTCGGAAAAGACCTCCAAGATCACCCAATTGTCCACCGACCACCAATATTTCCCCATTAAACCATGTCCTTTAGGAAAACATCCAAATGTTTCTTGAATGCCACCAGGGACGATGACTCCACCATCTCCCTGGGCAGCCCATTCCAGCTTCTAAAGACTCTTACAGAGAAGAAATTTTTCCCAGCATCCAGTCTGAATCTCCCTGGTGCAACCTGAGGCCATTCCCCCTCATCCTTTTGCTAGTTATGAGGGAGAAGAGGCCAATAGCAATCACTGACAAACATCTGAGATATCTGCCAGATGCAAACCTCTGCCAAGACCAGCCAGATTTTCCTCTGCATTTGCTGTTCCATGTTGGCTAGGTGGGGCAGCCCAAGGGGAGGTCTAGGTGATGAGATTTTCTCTTCTGCACTCTCTTTAGAGAAAAGGAAGAAACAGTGGAGAATTCCACAGGGCACCAAAAGCTGGGATTGCCATTGCTGCCTGCTTTATTTTCAACCCCTCATTCCTTCTTCATGCTCTCTCTCATGTTGTATCCCAGACAACTACAGGTTTCTTCAATGCATGCGGCAGTCATTTCCACTGTAATGATCTATACTCCATCAGCACCAATCTGGAGGAGTGGCAGTTGCAATATTCCAGCTATAACATCGTTCCATTGATTCAATGAGGAAGATAAGGAAAGAATAAAAAAAAATAATTTGTAAAAGTTGTTTCTAAAAGCCAAAAATATTAATAAATAATAATAATAATAATAAAAAGCCAAAATAAAGAAAAAATAAGTCAAAGTTAATTGTTCAGGGACCCAGATATGCTCATGTCAAGTGGAAAGCACATGTTCAAGAGCCAGTGTACATTCCTAGGGCTGCTTTTCTGCCATTGAAGTACCTTTGGGCCGATAATGAACCTGCTCTCAGCAGGAACAAGAAAAAAATACCAGTGGTTCTCAAAGAAGCGAAAAAGGTTTCTACTATCAGGCTGGTAGACGCTGTTGCTAGCTGGATGTTAAGGCAGAATGAAAGTCTGTTATGTTTTCTTTGTGAGAGACTCCCTGCTGATATTTCAAAGACAAGAGACAAAACTGTCTTGTCAAGATGTCTCTCCAGCCTTGAGAAGGCACATCAGTGCCTACATTCTGAGAAGCACTGGAGAAACAATGGGAACAATTTCTTTCAAATGTCCTGCATCTGGTCTATGAATGTTCTTGCCAGCTACAACAGGCATGTGAACAGACCACTGTCAAGATAACAAGGTACATCTGAGAAGCTGTTTATTCTTGGTAAAAGCAGTGGAAGTTTAATGTTCATTGAGGATCAGTCCATTTTGCGGGACAGATAGCACAGTGGGACAGAACCTGCCCAGGGACAGCCAAGGACCTCACCTTACTCCAGTAAAGGGAGGGAGAACCACACTCACAAATCCAACAGAGAATGTAAACATACAAACCAGTAACAGAGAGTCCCTTCATGTCTGCCTATGAGAAACACCTACGTGGGTTCCCTGGTTCCCTCTCTCAAGAAGGTTCATAACCATAAGAGTCAGACTTTGAATAGCATCCTCTGTTTTTTCTGCAAAGTGGAATCTTCTCCCTATATGCTCCAGCAAAAAGACGCTGAACGTGAGAATGATCTCATAAAAACATTCAGGTTTGGAACTTCATTTTCAGGTTGTGCCATTCTAACAGAGGGAAGGAACATCTTTTTTTTTTTTCCTTTGGGATATGCCACAGTGAAGACAGAACTCCCACACGCACAGAATGAAGGACTTGAAGAGAAGCACACAGAGATGTCCCCTCTGTAGGAGAAACATTCAGCATGGCCCCCACTCTGGTGCTTGTGGTCAATTCTCACTCATTGTGCAGACTCACGCTGTTTTCTCTCTCATTTCTAGCTGCAGCACTGATGCTTTCTCCAGATGTCACCCTATGTGGGGTCAGACCTGTCTAACAAGTTTGGGCAATCATTCATTGATTTGTTTTCCCTCTTGGCTTGTAAGACCCAAAGGCATAAAGGCAAGTATGGAAGCACCTGCAGGAAAAGTCCATGAAATAGCAGGAGGAAACATGTAGATACCAACCGCCAACTTCAACCTTTACCTTTTTCACAAACACTATCTTCCTCAGTGCCATGAGTGCCAGATCAAGAGTCTTCTATTTTCTGCTTCTGATTCCCACTGGATAGATGTTGATCAGTGTTTGATCACCAGGAGAGCAATATTTAGGGATGTAATTAAGGCATGAAGTTGCAAATACCAAATATTGCATGTGGAGACCAACAGTTAAGCATTTCAGCTTCTGAAAATGTCTCCATCTCTGAAAGAAGAACAAGTAGCCTGGACATTAATGCATATAAATCCACTCCTTGGTCAATACCTACAGGTGCTCTTCCTCTCTCATTAATTGCCATATTGATGCTGGTTTAGCAGTGTCAGGCATTTGCAGGAAATCCCATGCCCTATTAATTGGTGCACCTTGCTGAGGGATCCGAGCTCCGTTCTGTAAGGCTCTGTGATAAACACTTGGATGAGAATGGGTACCATATTTCTGTTAAACACATTGAACATCCAGGGGGAAGATCAATGCTGAAAACGAGAAAATAATGCATTATTTTAAACACAGCAACCATTAAAGACTTTAAAATTTTGGGTTTGGCCTAATGAAATCAGACCTGAACTCAGTATGCAAAATGACAGAAACAAGTGCATCTTCTTTTTAAGGAAATAGCTTTATTACGACAAACAGATAATGGTTATAGCAGCATACAGAGGACGATAATCCAACTCAGTCACTACCAACATCCTTTAATCTTCATAAAATCTACCTAAAGGAAGCAGCTTCATCTGGTACTAACTGGTACCACTTAGTGATACTGTGGGACATGGCCCAGTGGGCAATACTAGTGGTAGGTGGACAATTGGACTGGATTATCTTAGAGGTCTTTTCCAACCCTAATGATTCTATGATTCAATGATTCTAAGCTTGATCCAATCTGCGAACCGTAATAGTGGATGAACAATTGTGATCTGGCCAACAATGCAAGATGATTTTAGTCCTGCTGCAGAAAACTTTGATGCCTTAAACAAGCACGCTCAGTGTTTCATCAGCAAACTGTCTTCTGTGCGAAAGCTTTCTCATTTCCATGATCTGCTATTTGCCTCACCTCCAGATATGTGATTCTGTTAGGAGAGCCTGGCATGTGGAAGAAAGCTGACACTGCCTAAAAGCATTAAGAGGAAAAGAAATGACAGTTATATACAGCAGTAGCCAGATATGACAAAGACAAAAAACATTTTTATCGTGTGCTGGATGAAAAATATTTTGTTTGTGGACCACATTTTCATTCCCTGCAGGGTAGAAAGTGAAAATGTCACTGTAAGTTGTAACTGAAGTGACAGCCGTAGTTAAACCATAGGCCATGTAGTAGTGGGAGTGAAAAATACACATAATAAAATACAAATATAAACTACAAATGCTAAATACCAACATAGTAATATGCAACATATGTAGCATAAGGTGTCCATATGTAATAGCAGCATGTATGAAGTTATTTCTAAGGCACTGAGTGATACATGTATTTGTATGGCAGCAAAGAAGAGGTTCTTTTACAAGCAATTCAAGAACTGGAGAGTGACTTCCTTCATGTGTCCGACTCATTGCCACTGATCTAAATTTATAATGAGTCTTTATATATTGAACAAGGAAATGGCAAAGGAGTCACTGGAGTCTGAAGCTTGCAGATCTGATAGCAGATGCTGAGGAAAACCAGAGCTCTTCCAGAGCCCGGGAAGTTTAATCCTAAAACTTTAGAAACATAATCACCCCTCATGTAAAATGCCATGCTTTGCCACAACATCCTTCTAGCTGGTCTCTGCTGAAATTTCAGGTGACAGCCTTGAACATGCCTTGATCCCTGAAGACCAACTATTACAGAATTCTAAGGGCCATTATGAGGAATTGTTTTTACATTATGAATGGATCAATTTTTTGTGAAGTCGTAAAGTGACTACATGGTTAAGAAATGTTACAGCATTGCAGCTCCGAAGTGTTAAAGTCTTCTACTACCCAAAACTAGGTGGCCATGTGTGTGCCTGTTCAGAACAGACCTTGCTCAGACTGGCACCAAATTGTGCCTCGTCACTGTCCGTGGGGGTGATGTTAGGATGGATTCATCTGTCTAGGATTCAGTAAGGCCTTTTGCACAGTCACCCACAGCATCCTTCTCCCCAAATTAGAAAGATATGGATTTGATGGGCACAACATTCAGTGGACGAGGCACTGGTTGTGAGAATGAACTGAGAGAGTGGTGGTCAGTGGCTTGATGTCCAGATGGAGATCAGTGACAGTGGTGCCTCTCAGGGCTCAGTGCTGGGACCATCTTCATCAATGACATTGACAGTGGATCAGGTGGATCACTGACAATGGATCAAACACCCTCAGCAGTTTGCAGATGACACTGAGCTGTGTGGTGTGGTCAACATGCCTGAGAGACAGGATGCCATTCAGAGCCATCTAGACAAGCCAAGCAGTGGGCCCAAGAGAACCTCATGGGGTTCAACAAAGCCAAGTGCAAGGGCTACACCTGGTTTGGAGAACTCCTACTATCATCACAAGGTGGGAGTGTAAGGATTGAGTACCTGGAATACTGCACCCAGATGTCGAGTCCTCAGAACAGGACAGTGTATTGTGTCCAGAGGATTGTGTCCAGAGGAGGGCTACGAAAATGACCTGAGGGATGGGTCACATCCCCACAAAGACAGGCTGAAAGCTGGGGCTGTGCAGCTGGAGGAAGGATGCAGGGAGAGCTGAGAGCAACCTAGAGTTGCTAAAGAGTACCTGAAGGGGCTATAAGAAGGGAGGTGACATTCTGTAGCAGGGTCTGCGTGATAGGGCAAGGGGAAATGGCTTCAAACTAAAGGAGGGGAGATTTAGATTGGATACAAGGAAGAAGTTATTTATAATAAAGGTGGTGAGGCACTGCATAGGTTGCCCAGAGATGTGATGGTGCCCCATCCCCTGACCTTGGGACAGGGCACCACTGACCACCTGGTAGAGCTGTGGGTGCCCCTGTGCATAGCAGGGACTGGGACCAGATGGCCTTTAAGGGTTCCTTCCAACTCAAACAATTCTATCGTTCTATGATTCTAGATCAAACCATGCCAGAGATCATGCTAAAAATTTAACAGTATAGATTACTGTCAACAGTGCTTGTTTCCCACCACTGCTTAGTTTCAGCAGTGCACATGTAGCTCTCAAGGGCAAATAACAAGTAGGAAAAAAAAAAAAGATTTATTTTTGAGAGCTTTTCCCTGTCTAGCATTAACACGGGAGAACTGCTTTCTTTGGTGATTATCGTCCACCAGCAGCCTGGCTGCTGCATACAGCAGCTGTGTACATGTTTTTGGGACACATGATATTGCAACGTACAAAAGCAAGCATGTCAGATTATGCAGTGGTATTTGCATGGCATAATTCACGAACAGAAGAAAATGCTTATTGTCAGTGGCTACAGAACTACGTGTTTTGTAAGAACTTTATGTCTTATAAGAACTTTATGGCTTTTTGGGGGGAAAAACACTGAGGCAGTCTGTGAATATGCATGCAAAGCTCTGCAGCAGAGTGGTAACCTAGCAACACCAACAACCCAACCTTGAAAAGACTTTTATCTAATGTTCTGGTTCATGCAGTGAGCAAGACACAGGGGGAAAGCGTGTGGCTGGTGTCAGCAAAGTTTGTCTGTAAATTAGCTTTGGTAATCTCTCGTAGCTTAAGTCTGTGAAGCAGGAGCACAACAGCCCACAAAACAGGATGAAGGTATTACCACCATGCTGCTGCACTGCTGGCATAAAGGCATGGAGGAGGAGTTAATTGCTGGCAACTTCTTGCCCATGGAGCTGTGTCTGTACTGCTGGAACATCCTGGTTAGAAAGAGAACCTCCCCAGTTATTTTAGCAGGGAATTGCTGGTGGGAGAACAACTGCTCTTGGGGGTAAAGCACACAAGACTGAAGTAAATGAGCCCCCTACCTTTCCTACCCCTCCGGATTTAGATACACAGGAAGCAACTGTTCCCTTAAATAAGTCCCAGCACAGAGACAATCTAGTTGCATGCATAAATTAAGCATAAGGTCTCTTTGTTTGTTCAAAATATGCTTCTAGCCAAAATGGAGAGTTATGGATCTGAAAACGTGGCCACAGCAGACTGCAGAGGCAGCCATTGACAGATCTAAGCTTAACTGATAGCTGGTTACGAGCAGTGGTCCTCAGAGGTCTCACATGTCCCACTGGAGTCACATTATACACAAACAGTCTTCAACATAGCTGGAGCTTTGGAAGCGACCTAGTTTTGATTGATAAACCACGGCATTCAGGAGGCTTTAGTGCTCTTCACGTGGAGGAGGGCTGAAAGCAGTAAGATAAGAAGATCCCATTACTGAGAAAAAAAAAACCTACTGAAAAATGTTAAGCATGAGGGTTGTAGCACAGAAATTAGGAACCAGCACAACAGACTGCTTAGTTATAGAGGGTGTTGCAGTTCCATGCAATGACTACAGCAGCTTAAGAGAAAACGAAAGACCCAGATGCAGACATCTGTTAACAATAAAAGCTGACATGATGCGTTTATGTATTGCACAAAACATAATCAGGATTCAATCTGCTAGGTTTTATTTTCAGTGTCGTTAGGAATTCAAAGTGCATTTTCATGTATGTGATCATTTTACTTAAAAAGCATCTGTCTTTCAGCCATTTGCACAGAAAAGGGTGTATTTCTCACCAGATAAATTCTGTAACTGCTACTGCTGTCCCCTCCTAACATGCATCAAAGATCAGCTGTATAGACTGAGTGGGAAGTGAGTTTTGAAATACTGTCAACTACTCATTAAACGATGGGCTGTTCTCACTATCTCTGCCCATGGCAGAGGGTTGGAAGTAGATGATCTTTAAAGTCTCTTCCAGCCCAAGCCATTCTGTGATTCATTCTATGATTTTATGATTCTTCATTGAGTTTCTAATGTTGTAAACTGGACAACAAATGTATATTCCTCTCTTGTTAATGCACGAAGATGCTGTTCTGAAAAATAAACTTTCACTTTTAGAAGTGCATTCTGAGAGATTTAGTTGTACTAAAGACAGCTTGAGAACCCATTTTTTTAGAGTAATTGATAAGAATATATATCAAGAGTAGGAGGAATGAAATGTAAGTTAAAAATTTTCTAGGCTATGTGAGCAAGAAATATGTAGCTGAAATGAAGAGAAAAATCGATCTTATATTGTGTGTCTTTGATACACCTTGAGTATAACTTGCAGAAACATCACAGAATGTTACAAATTTAAAACCAAGCAAACTTGAAAAATTTGTCCAGCAGAGTGGTCAGGCACTGGGACAGGCTGTGGTGGAATCACCATCCCTGGAGGTATTCAAGAAACGTTTTGGTGTGGTGCTGAGGGACGTGTTTTAGTGTGAAATATTGATGATAGGTGGACGATTGCACTGGATGATCTTGGAAGTCTTTTCCAAACTTGGTGATTCCATGATTCTATGATTTATGAGATCATCGGTCAGTCTTATGTCTCTCACTTCTTAAAACACTTTAAAAACCCGCCAGCAGCAGTCTGTGATAACCTGAGCAATGAGTCCAATATTTATAAATTGTCCTGTAATTTTATCAGTCTAGCTGAAGAATCAGAAACAGCAAATACAGTATTAGATACTGTGACCTCTGGCACATATGCTTATTTTTCTGTATCTTCATGAAGAGAACAATGATTACAGAATCAGAGAATCATTCAGGTTGGAAAAGACCTCTGAGATCCCCAAGTCCAGCCCTGTCCACCCCCACCGTGCCCACTGACCATGTCCTCCAGTGCCACATCTCCTCGGTTCTTGAAAACATCTGGCACTTGTTGATCTTCCCAATGGGAAAAGCCCAATGCTGAATTTGAAAGCAATAAAATAGAAAATGCGTCTAGAAGTGACAGTTTGAGTGGCAGAGCGTGGCAAGATGTATCTGTGTTCTAAGTAACATCACCCCAGCAGATAAACAGGAATGGTTTCACTCTTAGATATTCCTGTTCAAAACTCGTTGTTTTGATAGCACCAAAAGAGATGAAAGTTATGCCCAGGAGTGCTCCTTGGGCTGTCCAATGCTTCCCTGAGCATTCAGGAGCAAAAGCTCATGCACACAGATGTTATTGATATTTCAGTGACAACTGAAATTGTGTGGTGTTTTTTTTCAGTATTTATTCATTCATCTGGCAGGATGAGTGAAATAACTCAGCTCTGATTTTGGACTCAAACATCTTCTTGACGCTTTCATTCTATTTGTTTTCCCTTGACCATTCATGTCGGTACTTTGCCTTCAGAAAAACTCGTGAGCTCTCCACTTACAGCTTCAGCATCTCTCAGACCTCTTCTCAAACTAAAAATCTGTTTTCATCCCTCAGAGACAGTGATAGGATCACAACCAGAAAGGTTAATTGCTTTTTACAGGTGGCATGAATGGAACAAAGGAAAAGCATCGCTGTCTTTCAAATTCTATGTAATTTTTGTCCTTGTTGAAAATGTGGCTGTGAGCAACAGAAAAAGAAGGACCTTAATAAGGTGTATTTATTCTAAATGAAAGGAAGTAGCCTCGGGACTTCAATGATCATTTTTCAACAGAAGGATGATAGAAGCTGTACTCAAGGAGGCACAGGATGGAAAGCCTCTTCTTGAGCTTTTCCAACAAACAGGTGGGGGGAATGAAGGAAGCAGAACAGAAAATAAAATTATAATAAGTCCAAAACTGCAGGAAGAGGCTTAATCAAGGTAAAAAAAAAAAAAAAAAAGAAAGAAGAAAAAGGGAAGGGAAGGGAATGGAAGGGAGGGGAAGGAAGGGAAGGGAGGGGAGGGAAGGGAAGGGAAGGGAAGGGAAGGGAAGGGAAGGGAAGGGAAGGGAAGGGAAGGGAAGGGAAGGGAAGGGAAGGGAAGGGAAGGGAAGGGAAGGGAAGGGAAGGGAAAGGAAGGGAAGGGAAGGGAGGTGAGTGAGGGGGGAGGGGAGGGGAGGGGAAGGGAGGGGAGGGGAGGGGAGGGGAGGAGAGAAGACGGGAGGAGAGGAGAGGAGAGGAGAGGAGAGGAGAGGAGAGGAGAGGAGAGGAGAGGAGAGGAGAGGAGAGGAGAGGAGAGGAGAGGAGAGGAGAGGAGAGGAGAGGAGAGGAGAGGAGAGGAGAGGAGAGGAAAGAGGGCACTCAGAAAACAAACAAACAAACAAACAAAAAAAACAGAAAAAAAACACCCAAAAATATCAAACCAGGATTTTCAACGGAAATGAGTTTGTTTGTCGTTGGAAGAAAGGAGCTACCACACACTGACAAAGAAAAAAATAGTTCCATGCACCCAAAAAGGCAACGTGCTATGGATAATCTCAGAATCTGCTTGACTGACATTACTGAAATTGAGATGAAATTCCAAGGTGGCACTTTGAATCAGGAAGTACAGAACATCGACTGATTCCAGATGTCCTCCAGGGTACATCACAAGTAACAAGAAAGATGTTGGGCAGGAGGACTCAGCAGCTCAGTGTGAAGTGCTGGCAACAAAAAAACATCAGTGTTTAATGTTTGCTATGCTGAAGGAAATTGTACATATATAAAACATTCAACAAGCATTTTCCCTATGGCCAGGATTTTCATAGATTGAGGCTCAAACTCAAGAGCATAATAACTACATAAGAATTGTTTGATTCTTATGATTCTATGTTTCTTGTATGTCCCTATTCCCAGCATCACTTCTTCAAAGTTTCCTTGTTTTTGTGTCTGAATTCCTGGTTACTTTATATGGAGTCTTCGTTTTTAATTAATTTTGGCATTCAGTTGCTGCATTTCTGACAGGTTTCTTTTTCTTCTCATAAAAAAATTTTCAACTGAAACAAACTGTAATTTTTAGATATTATGGGGATGTTTTCTGAAGAAAAGAATTAAAGCAGATAGCGACTTGAACCACAAGAAAGCATTTTGACTGAAAAGTACATATATGCATTAATTAAATATCTAGGGAATCCATATGAATAATTTTACAGAAGGAAAATTACTATTTCAAACAGCAGTAGAAAAACAGGCGAGAAAATTCCTTTATCCTTCAGATGATTATCAGGACTTTTGTCAATAAATTTGGGTTTTAAAATGAGTTTTCAAAGTGAATTTTGAATCAAGTAGTGTATCAAGCCCAAGAGCCTCCACTGGGAGTTGAGCAATTCAAAGGAAACAGAGTTCAGAATAGCGCACAGCACTCAGAAATAGTTCCTGCAATGGAGGAAGGTAAGCCTGTGCAGAGGAGGAGGAGAAAAAAGATTAACAACACATTAACATCAGAGACTGGTGACACATCAACTTCACATCATTCTTCCCCTTTCTTTGGGAGGAAATGAAGTTGAACTGATACAGAGTCAACTGAAGAGACACTGATAAGAACAAACATGGACCAAGACTTGCTATTAGAACGAGAGCAGGAAAATAGAAACAGAAGGAGAGGGAGGACAGAAAGAAATCTCAGTAAAGAACAGTAATATTGGGAAAGAGGTGAGGAAGAAAATGAAAACATAAAACTGTGATGAGCAGAAAAAGACAGCAGGAAGTTGAGGCCTTTAATGGAGGTATATTCTCCTAACTCAGGAAGTGGTAGATGGAAAGCTGATGGACCAATGCTTCCTGTTGCTGTTGATATCTAGAATGTGCCGTGGTACCATAGCTGTACAGGGCTGTGTTATTCAAATAAGATGGGTATAATTAACCATCAGTAGTTAAAGTGTGCATTTACACAGAATGCAAGGCAACATAATTATCATAGCAATTACTAGACAATCGGGTCGAATAGAAAATGGCTGAATTTCAAAGTCAGTAAAGGACAAAGTTACAATATATTAAAAATGAGATTAAAATGGATGGGCAATGTCTTCTTAAAATAGTAGGGAAAAAAAAGAATTTATAAATGCAGCAATGATTTTAAAGGATCAAGCAGTATTTGTTTCAGAAGAGACAGTGGGTATTTTTGGATGTACTACAAATTTTTCTACCTTTAATGGAAAAAGGAAAAAATTAGTCAGATTATAAACAAATACTCTTGCTTCAATTAAGAAAATTCCTGAATCGTGTCCATTCTCTACTTGTAAAAGAAATTATTATTAAAAAATAATAAAGAAAAAAGTCCAGAAAGGTTTGAAATCTAATGTTGTGAAGCTGTTCAAAGCAGTGTGAAATTTTGTACCATTAGACTTCTTAACTTCATCATTCAAATCAAACATATTCCTTCCTCTGGAAAGAAAACAATTATAATAATTGGAATATTCATGGGAGAGTCACCAAACAATGCAGCACATATAATTCTGTGATTAGCAGATTAATATATTAACATATCATAGCAAAAGCAGTGGCAACTAGACAAGATGGATAGCCAGACATTATAATACTGTGGAGTGATGCTTTTTACTTCTATGGCTCTTTCCTGAGAAACAGAAATAATGTGGGAGGGGGGAAGGGACATATTTCATCTGATTTTATTACTGTTAAACACACACATACATACACACACATGATGTTTCTGCACACATTTGTAAATGCATTTATCTCACACACAAATTTTCTAGGCACGTTTTCTTCTGTCCTTTGTACACAAAGAAGTTTTGTTCTCCAAAAAGGGAATTTCTGTGGATGTCATTTTGGGGACAAAACTGGTTGCAGTATTAAATCCAGAATATCAGTGTTTGTTTTCCATAAGGATCCTGGAGTTTTCATACTCATTAGGGGAACTTGCTCAGATTAGCAAGACAAAATGAGCAGCAGTGATTGCGTGGGTGGGGATGGCTGTCTTATCCAAGAAATCTCTGGCCTTTTTCTTTAGTCTCAGATATGAAAAACAAGCTGATCAGGAAATGAACATAAGTAAACGTTCGTTCAGATGGCATTGTTGTTTTTGTAGTACTGTACTCTGAAGGCACTAATTCTGTGTGTGATGCTCCATCTCCAGATACAAAGTCAACAAGAAAAAAAAAAAAAAAGAATACCACAGAGTGTCAGCAATTCTGAGAGGGTTAAGTAGGGTTTATATGTGCATGTAATTTAAGCAGGTGAAAAGGCATGCATTGCATCAGAGAACCAGCAAAGGCGAGGACTTCATTTTCTGCAAGAAGTGGTTATACAAAAAGGTTGAAATCCTCTCGACTGAGATGATCGAATAAATAGGCTTGTGAAGGCAGGATGTGGCCTTCCCAAGGTCAAGAAGACAACATTTCAAGTACCATTTTGCACTGCCTCAACTTGCAGTGACTCCCGAACTCTCCATTCAACAACTGATTTAACATCCAGTTCATCTTCTTGTTGGGCTTCCCATCTCTTCAGCGGTTCAGGTGTAAGGCTGTGCTTTGCACTGGTTGATAGCAACCTGCTGGGTACCCTTGCCATTCGGCACCCATTTCATGCAGTTTTTATCCATTTCACTATTTAGAGGGTCTGATGTTATTTTTGAATGGGCTGGGTAAAACATCAACAGCTTACGAACAAAATTGAACATGAGTCTTACATTTTTAAAAATACAAGTATTTTTTAACACAATTGAGATGATTTATCACCCTTTTCAGAGAGGAAGTATTATACAGAAACAATAATTATCCTGGGAAAAGATTCAATCTATAGACACTTTCTGCTGCCAGTTTACATTTTGCTTTCAGTATTTATCCACACTATCCACAGCACCAAAACTGAAAGTTGTTATTTCCAAGTAGGAAAAAGTAGAGAATAGCAGGGAAAGCAGAAGACCATCATTTATATAATGTTTCTTAAAACAAAACAAAGTTATCTCCAGACCACTGTGGACTAGAGGGGGAAGGAGTTTAAGGGGACGAATTGGAAGATATCATAGACCTAATTAATCTGAACCAAACTTTGAAGCTATTTCTGCAAGCAGATGGAAACCACCTTGGGAGCCAACAGCAGGCAAGTTATGAACACACAATTAAATACCACTGTCAGCAGTAGAGTTCTCCAACCAGAACGTGAAAGCCAGTGCCCAGATCTAACAGTGATCACTTCTCTGTGCGCAGTGTCAGTCGTCACGTAGAGGAATTGTCTGAATACAGAATGTTGTGAAATAAGGTCAGGGTAAATGTATGGCTTAACTGTGTCTATACAGAACAGACTGAAGAAGTATTAGGGCAGCTGAGATGTATTGTCTCAAGGAACTCCTCTAATAACATAGTGTATAATGCCCCATAAGCAAAGGAGAAGTATAAGTGAAGGATGGAAGTCAACTGGCTTGGCTTTGTTAGCATTAGAAGGAAGAAAGCAGCATTACCCAATGTTTTTGAGCACTTGAAGAGAAACTGTCACTTATTTAAAGTTGTATTGACTGACACTGGTGGTCATGGTAGGAATCACTACTAATTTCTAAAGTTCTATTAGTACAGAGAATTACAGCTCAGCAATAACTCTCTCACACCTCTATACCAAACCTGCTTGTCCCAGCCATTAGGCAAAAAGTGGATCAAGGACACCTTATTTCACATGACAAAGTTAAAGGCAATGAAAATGAGTCTGCATTGTGGAGCATTTTTACAGCAGCTGCGCTGCTCTACAGGCATCCATCAAGGAATTCAGGACCTTTTGTTTCTCTCACATCTGCTAAATGCCTGAAAGGTTGTTAAGCAATGGATGTAAACCACGTTTTGACAAAAAAGCAAATACTGAGCTACTGAGGACTGGGAATGTCTTTCTAGTAGAACCTCATTACCACATCCAAGTTATTTTTTTCACATATCTTCCTGGGGGGAAAAAAAGAAGATGTTAGGAAGATAGGTATGGAAACATTCAAACTGCACTGTGTCAATTTTTTTTCCAATGCTCAGGAGAAAGAAAATTTTTTTCAGGAATGCCTTTGTTTAGTAATGTTATCCTTGCTTTACCAATTTTTACAAGGTGAGTGAGATCGGGAAGTAAATTTTTTATCATAGAATCATAGAAATAATCATAGAATGGCCTGGATTGAAAAGGACCATGATGATCATCCAGTTCCAACCCCCTGCTATGTGCAGGGTCACAAACCAGCAGCCCAGGCTGCCCAGAGCCACATCCAGCCTGGCCTTGAATGCCTGCAGGGATGGGGCATCCACAGCCTCCTTGGGCAACCTGTTCCAGTGCGTCACCACCGTCTGGGTGAAAAACTTCCTCCTAAGATCCAACCTAAACCTCCCTGTCTCAGTTTAAAACCATTCCCCCTTGTCCTATCACTGTCCACCCTCATAAACAGCCGTTCCCACTCCTGTTTATACGCTCCCTTCAAGTATTGGAAGGCCACAATGAGATCTCCCCAGAGCCTTCTCTTGTCCATGCTTGTTTACAAGCCCAATTCCCTCAACCTTTCTTAATAGGAGAGGTGCTCCAGCCCTCTGATCATCATTTTTCTGCCATAAGGAATTGGATATTAGTGCTTCAGACACCAAATCTATTGCTCTATATTCCAGCTGCTTTGTGCCTTCGAAGCATGGCCTAGGCCACTTCTTTCACCCGCATCAGGACTGGAAAGTTCACACCATCACCCAGAATCTCCATTTTTACCTGTAATATCCCCTCACACAAATCAGACAATTTGGACAGTGGTTTCAAAACAGATCAGTGGCCTCAGGTCCTTGTGCCAGGTTTGTATCTATGCACAGAAATGTAATGAGCCTTTCCTCCAAACCCTTCTGAAGCCCTGCTTACAGGAAGGAGAAGAAGATCTTCCTGCCCAATGCTGTATGCCCAAGATGCATGTAGACCTAAGGCTGCTTTTGAGGCAGCAACAATACCTAAGCAGCACCGAGTGTGCTGAGTTATGCCACACAGAGGCAGCCTTTCTCCCAGTTTCAGAAGAAGGTACCAAGGTACAGGAGATGAACATATCTCAAAAACCAAAGAAGGCCTTTGCAAATCTTCACTTATTCAGAAATTCAGCAATCATGGCTGCAAATGTTCAGCACCATATTGTGGAATACAGAATTTGCCTCTTGTCCTCTTGTCACTGCAGAAAACGCTTCACAGAAGAGACCGCAGGACAAGAGAAAATGGTAGAGTATTTGAAAATTTATACATCCCTCTGTTCTCTTTGTTGAACACAATCTTCTCATTTCTGTGCCTACGTGACAGTGTTTAAAGCTATCTGCTACTACTTGGAATGAGAAAATTGATTGCATAGCTTTCCAAGGGTTAAATTAGCAATAGCAAACACAAGAGCAATTGCACCTGAATCTCTTGCACCTTCTCATATATATACATATGTATAAAACCTCCAAACTTTCTGACGCTCAATTACTTTGAGAGTAGTAAGTCATAAGTTTGTTGACTTTTGTTCTCTTCAATGCTGGCTGCTGTTTTACTCCAGTATGGGAAGTGTAAGATAACATCCAGACTGTCAGCATGCTGTCAGACCAGATCAGAGGAGCTTACATCATACAAATTTGCTATTACACCTCAAAAGCTGCATCTGCTACTGCAGTCATCTAAGGATTTAGAAAGATAATTCTCCTGCTCATTCACAAATCCCTGGCAGACACAACGATCAGAAGAATCCTTCAAGGTTTGGGAAACTGGTACAGAATCATCGTATTGTAACCTCAAAGCAGCAGCAGATTAGCCCTTTGGGCTGTATATTTTCATTAAGGATGATGCCAAAGTCTCCCTCTCTATCAAGAGCAAACAGCAGAATTGCGCTTCAGATTACATGATGCCTCTGAGGGCCGACCAAGTAACACTACATATCTGCCTCCAAATGAATCCCTTCTAATACTTACCATATGCTCAGTGATCTCCAGAGTGTTTAAGACTGCATGCAAAACACAAAAAGAATACTTTGCACAAACATTTTCTTGCCATAAGAATACAAGGCCCAGGAGCAGTTTGCTTTATTGACATAAATATGAACAGTGCCTCAGCTGTTCATACATAAATTAACACACATTGTTATGGGTTCTTACACTACACATGACCATTAAAAATAACTGAATATGCCCAGCATGGAAATGAAAATGGTTGGAATGCAGAAAGAATGTTTTTGCTCTAATTAATACTTACCTTAAAATTTCTGCCATAAAGTATTTTACTATTCTGACTGAAGCTGCAAATGTCACCATCTTTGTAATCCCTAGATAACAAATAAAATTCAGATAACTGGAGCACATATCTGAAAAATGATGTATTTGCCTTTTATTTTGATTGCCAAAACTACTTTTAAGTGTCATAGATGTTTAAGTGGATCATCCAGATCCAGACCTTTAGGTTCTTGAAAGTCTACTGGAAACATAGAAGCAAGTAAAGAAGTTATTCCTTTTTGGCTTCTCTGAAGGCTAAAAGAGGAAAAAAATGATCCTTCCACTCGAGTTGGAATAAAGAATCATCCTGTTCAGCAAAGGTGAAGAATGCCAGGGGCTCATTCAAACCCTACGCCTACTTATTAGCATATGGATAGGCAAGACTCATTGACAGGCATCCTCCCTGAGGCTCAGGTTTCCTCTTTCCCCAGCATCCTCCATGCACTTCTCCAAGCACTACAGCTCAGTGTGATTTATTTACAGAACTCAGTCCTAAAAACGTCTCTGATGATCTTTTACCAAAAAGCCAGAAGTCAAAGGCAGTAAACAATAAAATATTAGGTTAAAAATGCACATTAGTAAAGGCTGTGGGCTCAAGGACTATGTCTGAAGGACAGTGTTCCTTTTGGTCAGCTGTCCTCTTCAAAGAGGAGAAGAGAGGGAGTGCTTGGCAATCCCAGCCATATACTCCAGTTTCTCAATAACCTGTTCTGGATACACAAAAATCCCACGGACAAAAAGAAAATGCATCTTAACACACGCAGAAGCTCTGACAGCCAGGAGGCTAACACTAATTTAAAGAAAAAGAAAGGGATCAATTAATAACAAATCACGAATTTACTGATAACTACATAAAAATTCACTGTGACTCAGGACAATTCCCACTAACCAGAACTGAAAGTGGTAAAGGTTGACAAATAATCAGTATGATTTTAAATGTGGATGGATTACAGGCAAGAAAACAAGGGTCCTTCAGACTCCTAGCTTTCAGGTTAACTCACTTTCTTGTGCTGAACAGAACCAGTGCCTCAGCTTGCACTCAATACAGCAACATAAGTGCAGATAGGATTATCTGTGCAGATCCTAACAGGCAACACAAATGCCTTGTAGGATCCCTTGAGCAATTGTGGGAGAAAAGGATGAGCTGATAAATGGATGATAGGTGTTCAAAATACATTCAAAATCCAACCATACTTTGTAATTCAAATACTTCAACTAGAAAGCAAAAGCCTTGACAATCCTGTCGTAAATATTCACAAGTAGATTTGCATCTAGAAAGTAAACATACTCTAAGTCAGAAGGCCTGAAATCTAAGTGGTAAAATGTTCCTAGAGTGACCTGGGTAAGAAGAAAGGTGGCCCATATGAAAGCAGGAAAACCGTTATTTGCCTTGGAGGAATAGTTAAATATGTCAATAATATTAGATACTTCTCCTTTTTTCTTCCTGTAATTTTCTAACCCATATTTTCATCCAATTAAACTAAATTTGCATACAATTTGAATAATCACAAGCACTGAAAAGCATACAACCCATCACAGTTACCCACTTAGCACTGACACTTGATTATCAGGTGTCCTATCGCACAAAAGCCAGGTCAGTAAATGCCCACATCATGAAGCTAAGGAATATAAAACCTTTCCACTCCATTTCTAATCACAGTTCTGCCATATCGCAATAGTTCAAAACATTTCTTCTTCTTTTATTTTTTACCTCCTCAATGAGAAGACCCCACCACCTCTCCAGGTAACTATGCCAGTCTTCTGTCACCCGCATAACACAGAAATGCTTCCTGATGGGCAGAGAGAACCTCCTGTATTCTAGTTTTTGCCTGGCAAGAAAGAGACTTCTCAGTCTGTCTTGATCTTGAAGCTGAAGCAGTAAACACAACTGTATCAGACTAGCTGGCTGTTCAAAAGTGCAGTTTGACTTGCAGAGATCAGTAATGACATAACAAGATTAGGACCATGAAGAGGGCTTGAGTGAAATAAGCTGCAAACACTCAGTTGCTGAAGACTTGGGATCTACTCAGTTATCACTTTATTATAAAATGAAGTTGAGAAACCTTATATTGCAGCTACCAATTGCAGAACGATCAGTGGCGTAACCAAAGATGAAACTCAAAAGCATCATTTCAGCCATTTGGGCATCTCTCGTAAGAATCAAAATAATAAGGCCATATCTGATCAGTAACTGCTTCCTTCTGGGAAAAAAAGCCACATCATAGTGCCCATTTTTCAGACTGTTAAGAGCTGAGCCTCACCTTGCTATCAGGCCCAGAAAGTGTAAATAGTTGCAGCTCTGTAATTGACAAAAACAACTTGTTACCTCCCTTTAAAGTCCTCCCCATACATAGCTGAGGTGTGTTTGCTTACCTGAGATGCTTTGAAGAGAGAAATTAAGCCAGGTCTTATGAAATACTCTCTGAAAATGGAAGGAGTGTTGAGTTGTTTTGGGGTTCTTTTATCTTCAGTGAAAGCATGAAGTAAAATGTTTTTGTTGTGGATTGAACATTCGATCAAAGACTGACTTGGAATCAAAAAGGCAACTTGCTCCCATAGCTTTCTGCTCTCCAAGACAAAGTAACCTTGGCCTGAAAATAAGTAGGGGACATTGGTTTTCTATTTTCGTGGTAATGACATGAAGCAGGAAAAGAAAATAGAGTAACTGAATGGTCATTATTTTATTCTCTGAATGGAAAGATCGTGTAAAATTGAGGTTCCCAGTTTAGTGTTTTGTATTTCAACTCAAAGAAGTCAGTACACCTTCCTAAGGAAGACCAGCATTATATTGCACTCAATTTTGCAAAAGTGATGGTTTTCAGTAACCAAGTAGAGTTAACTCCAACAGACTTCTGCATCCCTACTGCCTGGAATGGACACAAACCTGGCAATTCTGGCTCTCCAGAAGTTCCTCATAAGTACCTGTAGTAAGTACCATAGTTCTTTTCCTACTAATTCCCAATAAGAAAATACCAAATCTACTGTCAAAAGTCTTCCACTTGTAATGAGAATGAGTTATCTCTCTCATTTTCCCCATGCTCACCCACTCTCCAGTGCCCATTCTCAATCTGCTGTATTTTTTCCAGTCACAATCACTTCGCTGGGACAGAGTTTATTTATTTTTTTTCTGTGATGCACAGCAGGTTCACGATCCATGGTTAAAGTTCACAGGTGCTATAATAATAGATAGAGATAAAATAAAAACCACGCATTGTTGGTGCATGAATCAACCAGTACGTGTTCTCACGGTGATATTTTGCATGCAAAGTAAAAAGCTGAGCACAAAAGGCATCCAAATTAGCAATGTCACCAGCAAGCTAGTACTTGTATTGGATCCAAAACCTTAATATGTTTGACTTTGAAATGGCTAAGTTCATCCTCTAACTATCAAAGCTTGCAGCAGACCCTGGGAACATATTGTAAATTTACTGTTCTGAGAGATGATTGTGAAGATGAGGAAATGATCCAGAAAAGTGGCATTGATTTTGAAGAGCAGAGGAATTTGCCAGTCACTGCTTGTTGCTAAGCTGCAAAAAAAACCCCTCCATCAGCTCTCAGCATGTCACTCAAATATCAGTGGGACATGGTATTTACAGTGTTTGTGTAAAGCCCCGGGAATGGTTTAGGCTACATCCTTCCACTTCAAGCAATTTGGATGAGATCTTAAATATCAGGATCCTCTTCACTTGCTTTCGCAAAATGAATTGCGTGATCTTTTCCTTTGGGAAATTTGTGCTCTGCGTCTGTAGACTGTGATCCATTTACACAAATACAGGGGGGAGATTTTGCAGAAAGGGAAAGCTACACGGACCTGAGCAATTCTGTTACGTACCCTGCAAGCTGGTGGCTTTTCAGATCCTCCTCTCACTGGTGACCCTTTAGAGGATTAAATCTCAATTCCCAGCCTGGAATTTATTAAGAGTTGAATGGTAAAATTCATCTGGAATAAAACTTTTTATGGCAAGCTTGTGTAGAGAAAAAGACTAACTGGTCTATTTTTTGCCTCTCTCTAAATATCGTCATTTATAACAAAACCTAGCTGATGCCTTTACCTCATGCTTGCTATGTGCCCAGAACATCAGACACTACACACGCTTACCAGAATTCAACACAGAAATTTTCCACTTGCTTTGTACCCAGGGGAAGGAAAGCACTGGCTGCCTCACTAACACGAAACATTTAACGCCTTCATGGAAGAATCCCTAGATAATTGAGGAGGGGGGCAAGGCTTCAGGATTTCAGGGTAAATGGTGCTCAGGGCTGTAGAGCTCATGTATGAGGACTGCTCAGACTGTCCCTCTTCTGCTATCTGTCACCTGCCAACAAAATGTAATGGAATATCGGTGGGAAGATTCAGCCTCTTCTGCCACACCACCAACATCTGCCTCTGACATTGTGGGCCAACGTCATGAAGTAGGAGGCATTACTTTCAGCGCAGCTTTCATCTTTACAAAAAAAAGTGCCTGAGGCCAATGAGAAATCTAGTGATAAAGAATAAGTTGTGAATCCACAGGTAGCAGCTGTTTCTTTCGACATAGACCATCCCTGGAATTTATGCAAACACATTATCTCATTGTTATCTATAATACATGCTCTTCATTATCGCTAATAGCTTGCAGTAGCAATTTAAAGCACTGAGCTCTGAGCACTGAAATAAAGGCTTCCCTGCACACCTTTTTCCCTTCCCCTCTTTACATCTCTAACCCCAAGGTTTACAACTCAGCAACTTTCCACAGGCATCAAAACATTTGCCAACGATTTAAAGAGTGGAAAACAGAGGTACAAAATTGTCAAAAGATTCATTTGTTATCCTAAAACACATCAGAGGTAGATCAAATTATGAGATGATCGAACATTATTTTTAGGAGCCCTGATTTGCAGTCAAGAACCCTTTCCTTCTTGCTTTCCTATTTAGTTTCAACTGCTGTCAGGTTTGGGGGAGTTAAAAACACTCCTTTTCAAGAACTAATACTAATAGTTTCCTGCCTAATGTCACCTGTAACAGGAAGGAATCTGTACTCTGTGGCACTCTTTTTAAGCGATACAGAGGAAGGGAACACATGCTTCTAATAGTTTTATAGTTGCAGTTTGCTTCCTGGCCAGTCTGCATCCCTGTTATAGCAGAGAATACACCTTCAAAAGGAGTCAAGAGTTCTAAAACCCAAAATACAGCACTCCGTCTTGGCAAAAGCAAGGCAGTTCAAGTTCTGAAGGCAGGATTATGTATCAGCATGGAAGATAAAAGGGGTTTTTTTTCTTCATAAGAGGATAAAACCAAGCTACCTAAAGAAATAAGATGACAAGCCCGGAGCAAATATTGTGCATGACTAACAGAGATTTCAAATGATCGCTTTCTTTTTCCCCAAGGCACCTTTGTGCCTCTGCAAAAGGCATTTTGCCGTATATCTGACATACAAGCCAGAGTGGATGGCAGAGTTTTCACAGAGGGACACTGGGTGATGCCCACAATTGCCTCACTCCCATCACCTCCAGTTGGATGGTCTTGTCTTCATCTGCTTCTGGTCTATATGACTCCAGTGCAGGGGCAGAGCAGGGAGGAGAGGTGATGAGGCAAGTCAAAGCTGCCCGCCAAGCTCATTAATAAAAGCTGCCTGAATCAAAAGTGAAAGCTTTGGTTCCACTTGAAACAAGGAATGGAAGAGGGGCTGAACACCCCTTCTTTTGTGATGCTGTTCAGAGAACCTGAATGGTTCACGCATCAACAGAACTGAATGGAAGGGGCGTAGAATCACAGAATCACAGAATCATAGGGGTTGGGAGGCACCTCTGGAGATCATGGAGTCCAACCCCCCTGCCAAAGCAGGAACCAGATGGAACCAGATGCTGTGATATTTTTGGATGCAGTCATGGATCAGTCCACAGTGTTTAGCAGCTCCTGTCCAAAGCTCATTTTTGAGGGAACAGAACACCCATCAGGCACATGTTTACTGGCTTTCCACCAAGTCCTGTGCAGTGCATAAAACAAGAGCTTTTCTAAAATTGGTCTGGCTGGTTTGATTTTCTTTGTTTAAATCCTCTTACCAAAGTTCACACTGAATTACATTCTCACTGCAGAACCAAAGACCCTGCAAGTAAAACCATTTAATGATACAGGAGGTTGATTTCCCAGTTTTGTTCAGTGGTCAGTTTTATTTTTCATGGAATTATTACCTGCTTACTTTCTTTTTGTCATTCTGGATTTTTCAAGATTTTTTTTTTTTTTTCATGTAGGAATAACATTTCTGCTGTAGTTTTTCTTATGTTCTTTGAGATGAATGATGCAAAGAGGCCACGATGTGTCTCTTGTGTCATTCATGAGGAATCACAGCAAATTCACCTATGGGATTAGTAGCTTTCTTGGTAACCCAGAAGGCACATGGAGGTACTAAGGGTAGTTTTTCACTTGACTTTTACATCCTACACAATCTACAGGGTCCCATGGAGATGAAAGATGAGAGAGCACACCCTGACTTTAGTAAGAAGGATCAGGCATTTACATCTGAGTGTTAACTGATAGCAGCCTGAAGGATGGAAAAAGAAAGAGTGAAAGAGCCCATGAAGGGAACCATTTCTTGATATCCCAGCATATACTGAGTGTTTCCATGCAGTATCATTCTTCTGCAGAAGTTATGATCTTTTGTCACACGCTGAACCACTCAGAAAGGCAGAGTTTTGTGAATAACCTGCCCAGTTTATCTAGTTACCATTTACACCATCCCACAGCAAACATCCACCAAAAGAAATATTCAGCAATGTGGCTTTCCAGACCTCAGACAGTATTGACCTTTGTCCTCTAAAATCTCATGTTTTCAGAAGGCAAACTTATTAGCCTGAAGTTTCTTTTTTATTGTTATTTTATACATGCTAGCTTTGTAAAATTCCCTTTAAATATCCATCCACTGGATGAAGGTTTAGATAGTGTCAGGGCCTCACTGCCCTTTGAGTAAAGAACTTCCTCCTAACATCTAACATAAATTTCCCCTCTTTTAGTTTAAAGCTGTCCTTCTTTCTCCTCATTTGTCCATGCTAAATGTCTATCTTCCTCCTGTTTGTAAACTTCTTTTAAGTACTGGAAAGCCACAGTGACGCCTCCCCATGTATGGGGACTTTGGCCTCTGCATCACTTGTTACACTCTCTGCTGTGCTGAAACTAAAACAAATTTCTTACTAAAATTCTCATTAAACTACAATTACAAAGATCACCCTTTCATCCCAGAAATGGCTTTCAGATTCAGGGTTAAATGCTCTAATGGACAAGCTGGACCACGGCTCACAAAAGATGAGTGTGGGAACAGGGTTGGTGCAGTCGGGAGGACTTTCCTGACTGCTTGTACTGAGATATTATGCCAGCTACTCTGTGCTGTCTCAACAAAGAACAGGTTTATTGGTGGCTGAAGAGGGCTTAAGAAGTCTCTAGAACCCTTTGACCCCAACCCATGCAACCATATTACAGTGACAGTGGTGTAGTACACAGCCCGTAGCAATTTAGGTCAAATCTGCTATGAATCATGTTCCTTTCTCTCCTTGCAAAGGAGTGGTGCTAGAGATATGAGTGTATGAAATCCTATAAAATATCCCACAGCTGCCCTAAGGGAGGCTAAAGTTCAGATAGTAATTACCTCAGTCAGCACACTGAAGGCAAACAAAATGCTTACTCCTGAACCAGAGATTATATATGCATCTTACATACCAATGGGTTCTTGTTCAAAAACAGGAGTGAATATCAGAACCTAACACAGCCATGAAAAGAAAGAGTAAAGGATATGAAATCTGCATCTACTTGATAAATCTGTAATGCAAAGGATTCCCTAGCCCCACATCTCCTATGCTTTCAGGCTCCATGCTGGCTTTGGCTCAGAATGCTTTCAGCTTTGCTGCATACCGGTGCTCCAAGGCAGCCTTCACAGACATGTCATATGGCTCTCAAACATGTTGTGACTGGGAAGACCTTTTTTTGGCAGGAGAGGATGTTACTGAAAAGTGAAATCTGAAATGTTATCCTGTCGATGAGCTAATTCACAATTGGCAAGAACGTACTGAATGCTACAGAACTTTAATTTTAACTGTATATTCTTCATTGACCAAGTGAACCAAACTTGATCAGCACCACAAGAGAAAGCACAAATGGCCAAAGAGAAACTCCCTTTCCTCTTCCAAGGTGAAGTCAATCATCTGCCCTGGGAATGACGAGGGCTCCTCTCCTTGTTGGGAAAGTGAAGGTGGTCATGGCAAATTAGATAACTAAATCAGGAAAATGAAAATCCCCAGCCCGCAAAGAATTAGAGGGGAATTTAGTGCTGTAAAGAGATACACGTGAAAATAAATAAATAAAATCAAATCAAATAAAAGACTTTTCTGTGAGTACATCGCTTTGTAAAAGCTCAATCACAGAATCACATTTTAGCCCTATTTTGTCCAATTCAAAGCAAGAAAGGAGAAGAAAATCAAGAAAAGCCTTTCAAGTTCAACGCAACGTACTTTTTGGATTTCAAGCCTTGTCAGTTTTTGGAAGATCTTTAAACCATGCAAAAAATGGAATAAAGGATTTGTTTGAACACTGTGATTAAAATGTGTATGTAGTTTGAGTTCTGAGATTACAGATGATACACAGAGATCAGTGAAACTGAGATAAGTTGCAGACTTTCTCTGCTTGACTGAGAGCTCAAGGCAAAAATGGATTCAAGGCTGGAGCATGTAAGGGGGATGTATTTGTATGGAGGGACTGACCCCACACATCTGCTCACTCACTGCTGCTTAACAGAAGAAAGAAAGCCTTACGGGGGAATTATAATTTAGAGATACTGCAGTCAATGAAAAAATGGTTACTACAGTATTTGATCTAATAGCTCTGTGCAGAGGCCTGAGGGGCAAATTGAAACCCAAGGTGGATTTATCTAACTGAAGTTTGGCCTTGTGAAAGTTAGGATTCTGATCTAAGTTAGTCACAGGGTGCTGTGTGTATTCACCAGAGAACGGCTGGTGTGATTTACCAAGATTCTTTAAGACGGGTATTTTAAGGCGTAAGCCTCTCTCTAAGAACAGATCTCTCAGTGTACTACAGGGAATGTGAAGAATCAGCTTAATGTAAAGATTTAATTGTCACATGATCGACAACGGGTACCATGAATCCTGTTCTGAACTGTTCAGTCATGCATGAACTTCATGGGAATCCCATTTGCAATGATATTGTACCAGTGTTGTTTCATGAACTACAGAGGATCGGCACATCAAGCTGTAGGTATCCCTGTTCATTACAGGGGAGTGAGTTGGACTAGATGACCTTTAAACGTCCCTTCCAACTCAAACCATTCTATGATTCTATGATTATTCAGCATCTGAAAAACCATACAGGAAATTCCCTCTTCTCCTCTTTTCTTTTTGTCTGTCTCTCTTATTCTGTCTGATGGAGGTCCCTCATGCAAATCAGAGAATGGTAAAGCAGTTCTGTGTCTGTGCTAAATGGAGACATCAAGATCTGATCACAGAATCACCAAATCACAGAACTTCAGGACTTGGATGGGACCTCAAGAGATCACTTAGTCCAAACCCCTGCTAAAGCAGGTACCCTCAGTAAGTTGCACAGGTTGTCATCCAGACAGATCTTGAATATCTCCACAGAAGGAAACTCCACAGTCTCTCTGGTCAACCTGTTCCAGTGCTCTGTCACTCTTACTGTAAATTTATTCCACATTTTTATATGGAACTTCCAGTGTTCAAGTTTTCATAGAATCACCAAGTTTGGAAAAGACCTACAAGATCATCCATTCCAACCATCCACCTATCACCAATCGTTCTCACTAAACCATGCCCCTCAACACAATATCTAAATGTTCCTTGAACACTTTTAGGCCATTGCTCCTTGTCCCATCACTACACACCACCAAGAAAAGCCTGGCCTTATCCATTTGCCTCCCACCTCCCTTCAGATATTTATAAATATTGACCAGATCCTCTTGCAGTCTTCTCCCCAGGCTGAACAAACTGAGATTACTCAGCTTTTCCTCATCTAGGAGATGCTCCAGTCCATTTATCATTGTTGCCCTCCACTGGACTCCCTCTAGGAGATCCCTGTCTTTTGTGAACCGAGGATCCCACAGCTGGACATGGTATTCTAAATGTGGCCTCACAAGGGCAGGGTAGAAGGAGAGTATCACCTCTCTCACCCTGCTGGCCATACTCTTTTAAATGTACCCCAGGGTCCCATTGGCCTTCTTGGCCACCAGGAGACACTGATGTGTCACGGCCCAATCTTCTAGGTTTATTCATCATTGGAAGATAGTATGTGTTTAGATCCAAAAAGCCCAGAAGAGCTAAAATCACATCCAACTGCCCTTCTTAAACATTTCAGGATAATTTCTGATGGTTCCTGCTTTGGGATCACAAGGTAGTTCATGTCTTCATCCATCTGGAGAACTACATTATAAACTCTTGTGCAAAGCAAGGTCAGATTTCAGGTCAGAAAATGTTTCTCAGATTTTTGTCTGGATGGATCTTGAAATCCTCCCAGGATGCAGACAGCACAGCCTGAGACCTCAGAGCTTCTCTGGGCTGCTTTTTCTACCTCTGTACTGCCTTCATGGGTAAAAAGTTTATATCCATGCCGAAACTTTCATGCTTCTGCTTACGGCTGTTTTCTGTCATCCTCCCACCAGCTTCACCGATCTCATTCTTAATATTTATTTCTGCCTCCTGTATTTTGTTTTGCACTTTGGCATCAAAAACATAGTCACTTGAGCCAGAACTAGACTAAAGACAAAGCCGCATCTGTGTCATACTAAAAGAAAATATAAAACAAGCCAGGGCTCCTCCAGACTCAGTTAAAAGTCAGCAACAAACTTCATGGTAAGTCTCAGTTTTAACTTAAGCAAGGAAAGCAGTGAGGAGTCCATTTCCAAGGTTATCAAGAAGTGTGACTGAGATGTGTGAAGGTCACAGCTGGGAAGGGCAGTAATAGCAGGGCAAATACAGCATGTAAGTTAGGAATCCAAATAATTATCAGGTTTCCTGCTGAGCTGACACAGTTCCACTTGCTCGAACATTACCACTCTTGATATCTGAGAGAGCTGGATTAAAGTTATCAGAAATATGGTTTCACATCTTCCACGTGTGAAATGTAACACATCTAAACCTTACAGTATGCCCGAACAGATCTACTTCCTCTCCTGCCTCTGAACTGTTTATGTCCATTGGAAACTTCTCAAGCATTTGAGCTTTACTTCCTAAATGCTGTAATATGACGGCTGATTTCTCTATCTGCCAGTATACCAAACTCATGGAGGAGAAAATAAACGATAATAACTTACTTTATGGCAGGTAAGTACTGAAGCAATTCTTTTTTGACACCATAAACTATGATATGACACACTGTCAGCGGAAACACAAGCATGGATACCCATATGGTGAGTGTTAAGGGGATGGTCATACCAAGGGAGGGCCAGAATAGGATTCTGAGGGCAAGTCATTCCCAGTTGCAGCTGCAACTACTTCAGCCAGTGCTTTAGGTCATCTAATTCTATCTTCAGGTTGAATCTGTTTTCCAAGAGCCTTGCAGTGCTTTGCCTCTGGATGTGTTCAATGCGGCTTCATGGCAATGGAGATCTCTGGTGCATCCCGGCATCTGGCAAGAAGCTCCTTATCTTCATGCAGTGCTTTGAAGTCATGTTTTACAAGGCTCTCCAGAAATGCCCAGCATTTGGACAGACACAATGTGATGCTTCTTCCAGTGAAGGCTTCATTAGGACAGCTTTGCAGAGCTCAACTGGAAGGAATTTGGGACAATAATCCTGAATTTCTTCACTGTCTTGCACAGCAAAGTGGCTCCATATTTAAGCCCAGGTTCTCTTCTTCTTCTTCTTCTTTTTTTTTTTTTAAATTATTACTCATGACTTCATGTTATTTCCTGTTCCAAGCAAGCAATCTATCAAGACATTTGCACATTTATAAAAAAGGACAATATTTTTAAAAAGGAACAGGCAGCTTTCAAATTACTTGTTACGTTGCGCTCAGTATGGGCTTTATTCCCTCTCCTTTTCTCTGTCCCATTCCGCAGCAAGTGAGTAACATCCATTATTAATAAATCCCTTTGGAGACAGTTCCTGCGTGCCTGTGCCCCTCATTTGATTAGCCATCTGGAAAACAACAGTTTCCTGACGGCTTTAGCATGCTTTCCTTTGAGCTCAGGCATTGTTCACACACAGAGAGCACATATGATGTGATGCATGAGTTCTTAGGGGGCTTTTCTGGAATGGAACCTGAAAACATGATCAGTGATAAAAAAAAAAACAAAAACAGTACGCATGTATGGGGGCATGATTTTCAGTTTCACTTCATCTGTTCACCCAAGTAGTTCTACCTTCATTGCAAGCTCAAAGCAGTCTAGGCCTGAAGAGACCAAAGGCACTAGAATTAATTAAACGTAGGATAAAAGCACTGGAATTGGTCATAAGGAAATCTATATAGTCATTTCTGGGGTGGAGTCTCTGTCATATGCCAGTTAACATAGGTATAGCTTGTAGTTAATGCTATGATTTATCCAAGATAAATACTTGCTTGGTTTCAGCCAAAGTAGGAAAGACTCTTAAAACTGTGAAGGAAATGAAATTACATATTATACCTTCTTGTAGGAAGCAGAGAGACCCCACCATCATCTTCTGTCCTTAGAAAGCAGCATGAGTTTTTTCAAAAGAGGAATTGCTGAATGCGTTGGTATTTAAAACAAAAAATAATTGTGTTTTTGTACAAAAATATGAGATAAGGTGAAAACAGAGGGGAACAAATATCCTGGAATTCTTCATGATATCAGTACCAGATAAGCAGAGTTACTGAATTAATTTTTATTTAATATGCATTTCATCTCATGTACAAAGTATGCACAACTTCACTGAAAATGCATATGACATGCCTTCAAAATCCAAGCTCCAACTGTAACTTTCCTCTTGTGTTTTAATTCTTAAAAAATAAACAAAAAACCTAAACTAAAAACACGGCAGATTGAAAATATTGATGAAAATATATTCCCATTTACTGTTAAATATAAAGATATGTCTGCTTAGGAAAGCAAACTGAAAAGTGAATCAGTTGAGCTTCTATTCATGTCATCTCTCCCCAAGAATCAGCTGGTAGCCAGATGGGCACTGCGGGGCCCCTCCAGAGCAAGTGTGAGATGAAAGAAGGAAATAAAGAGAGAGAGACGTGCTATTTCTCCTTCTCCTACAGTAGAAAGACGATTTGATGACGAGGCTTCAAACTTAGCCTTCAGTTGAACACCCACAGTCTGGTTGGATATATCTAAAATTAGACACTAATGTCCAAATGGGGAAAAAGAAGAAGCAGATGGAGAAAGAAATGGGTGGATGTCTTGGCAAGACGTTTATGTTGTGCTTCATGGGAGAAGCATATTTTAAGAAAGGAGAATTTCAGACATGTAAGAGATTACGTGTGAGACTGCCTAGAGCTAAACATGGAAACCAGCAAGGATCTCATACTACTTGCATGGAGAGTAGCCTACTGTTGAAAACAGAAGCAGTACATTGCTGATTATCAGCTCTCAGAAGTAAAATCATGTTAACATTTCATGATTTTTTTTTATTTTGTCATTTTTCCAGAGTCGGAAAAGAATTAACTCTAAGAAACTGACACTGCTTGCATTACTGTAAAAAGCCTAAGATGGTTGAAACTCTTTGAGAACAAGATTTTGGTGGAAGAGGTCAGAGGATCAGTGCCTGATGTGGTTCTAAATGATAGTAAACAAGCATTTGTAGAAGGCATGGAACACCTGCATAATAAGCGCACTTGATCAAGACTTGTTTGGAATATGCACTGGGTCTGATATGGTTAAGATGGAACCATCTTAGGTCCTCTGTGACTGCATGGCTGAGCCCACCTTGCAGCATCCACTTGTTTTGGAGTGCTTTGGAGGTCACCTGTGCAACCCGCTGTAGGGAACCTGCTTTGGCAGGGGGGTTGGACTCAATGATCTCTGGAGGTCCCTTCCAACCCCTACAATTCTGTGATTCTGTGATTGTGATTCTGTATTGTCATATACACAGAGACGTAGACTATCATGAGAAGGTAAATGAGAAAATAATAGAGAGCGCATCAAAGAACTCTCCAATATCGTGGTAAAGATTTCACATCTTTTCTTTCCCAGCAGAAATGCAGTGTTTTTAGGTATGTGTAGATCATAACCTTCCTGTGAAGCTCCAGTCCTGATGCAGCGTTCAAGCATTGCTAACTGGAGTAATTCAAAATTCATCATTTTGAAGACTCAAGTCAGCCACATCTCTGAAAAAAAAAAAGTTTTCTTGTCTAAATATATCCACAAACAGACAGTTTGGATCTCCAACTGAAAATAAAGCGGTAATTGCCTATTTCACAGTATATTAGCTCTACCCTTCCATTTAAGCCTGATCTGAGATAGAGAAGATTTTGAGAACAGGAGAGCGTGGTGTACCACCAATAAGACCAGGAAGAAAAGGACATCTTTCCAAGAGAGGCACTGGATAGTTAAAATAAATAAATAAATAAATAAATAAAATCTATTCAAAACATATTCTAAAGGGAAAGAGAAAGGAAATAAACTAAAGAGGAAAAAAGAGAGTATAGTATTTTATAGTATTTTCTTTCAACACACCAGATTGGCAATAGTAAATTTAACAAGACAACTCAAATATCACTCAGCAAAAAAGTAAGAAAATGCATATCCCGCTGTTATAAATCAGAGCTTTTACCTGCTACTAAAAATGAGGTTTCCTTTCAATCTATTTTTTTTTTTTAATCAGTTTACCCTTTTACATCATGATAGAAAACTCATTCCAGCCCTTAATCTAAAGAGCTCTATTGTTTTCAAGAGAAATATCTGCCACCTGAGCACACCTGAGAAGAGGTAGGGGCCCTAAAGGGCTCATCAATAACAACTGCTCAGTTTCTCTAAGAAAATGGAGATGGGCAAGAATAATTGTCCTGAGATATCAGTAAATATATTTCCAACAGAAAGAGCAATAGGCTATTTTAACTCCTTCAAGACAGAAAGACTTGAAGCCATGTATTAGAGACTGCTCTTTAATTACCAAACACTTGATATGCCTGGCCTACCCAACCCTGAATCAACTGTGAAGTGTAATAGCATTTGTTTTCCGTACTGTAATATCTGTTTTCAACAGCAAGCAGGGCTAGATACTTGTCAGTTTCAAACTACGTTTCCTCAAGCCGTTGTTAACGTGTGCCAATAAATAAGTAAATAAATAGAAAGATAATCAGATATACAGAGGTAGATAGATGAGAGATAGATAGATGATAGATAGATAGATAGATAGATAGATAGATAGATAGATAATATGAGCTTTTCTTGTAAAAGAGAAGCACTGAAGGAAGTTTAGTTCTTAATCTCTAACATTATCATTATATTAAAAATTATCCACCATTGCTGAGATAATCCTTCTTGAGCTCCCACACACCTCAGACAACTTTTCATCATCTCCACAGCTACATATGCATATATTGCTAACTTCTGACTAAGGAAGGGTAAAGCATCTGGGACAGAGATCAAGTGCCTTCTCACACATCATCCAAAGCTTCATAGAGTGCATAGGGAGGTAGGATCTTGTTAGTCTTTGGCTTGAGAAATTCAAATTGTCCATTGATGATTATAATGGTTATTAATTAATTACACTGCTGTGGCAATATCTATGCCAATTTTACATTGCTTAGCAGTCACTGCATGAGGTCTCCTATTATTTGAGTGGACTTTCATCTGAGGCAGATGTCAGTTGCATCCTCCTAGAATTGCAGCCCACAGAGACGGAAAGACAACTAGAGAATTACTTCAGTTTACATGAAGGTCACAATCTGGGGATCAATCTGAGCCGTAATTCTCCCCATCAGTGTGTCAGTTGCACATTTTCACTCCTTATCAATTGGTGTCATAAGCAATCTCTGTTCGTTTTAATTCTCCTGGGCAAACGCCATCTCGAAAGAAAGCTGTCACTTCCTGAAATAATCTTTCCAAACACTCCAATTACACCTGACATAACATGGAGCTTAAGCAAATTTAGTAGAAAAATCAAAATACTGGCAGAGTGTAAGAGTAGTGTTTGCTTTTGCTAAAATCAACTCAGACAAGCCATTAAAAATTGTTCCTCTTATTCAGGTGCAGCCTTTTCGGTGAAAAGCTGACAACAGCCCCAGCCCTACAACAGCAGCAATCTCCCAACAGATCTTCAATTCAGCACTCAGCAGATGAGTACGTGTTTCGTATTATTCGTGGCTCTGGGTTTCCATTCTAACATGCACTATTGATGTTTTCAGCTGATTCAAGTAATTGCTCCTGAATCCATGGGGGTCTTCTCTTCCCGGGTCACCTCTATTCACTTGGTTTGGTGTAGCAGCTGGGGACAGGTAGATTCTGCTGGCAGAAGTGGGGTGAGGTGAAGGTATATACATATTCCATTTGTCAGGGGCTTACAGCTTCCCTTCCAAAGTTTTTTCTGCTCCTTAACTTTTCTGAATCTTCGTAAAGTTCAGTTGTTTTCCTCTATTCTCTGTTTTAGGAGTCAGGGCTGACTGAGATCCTTTATTGACTTAAGGGATCAGACTTAGTTCACTGGGGGAGATTCAACCCTGAAGCCAGAAAGTTACACGGTTGCCTTTTTGCAAGCACTCACCCTAAAGTTTTACTCACCCATTTCATCTCACTCATAATGGTGACAAATGTTTGAATGAGGCAGTTGCGGGAAAAATTTGTTATGCATGGAATTATGTAATTGATCTTAACATTGCTTCCGAAATGTTAGGTTGCAGCAGCCATCTGGGAAATAAAAGCCTGAATCATCGGCCATACAGAAATACATACATATATATAAATATATACATGTGTATGCGCATTTGACTCTTCACATGAATCACAAGCAGAGCTCTGCTAAAATGCAGCCCCAGCTGAAATCTCTTTTCAAAGGTGCCATTTCTGAATGAAAGCTATACCCCTGAATGAATGATGCATTTGAGCCATTATAAATGTGCAAAGACATCTTGTTCCACTGTAAAGAATCTTTCAATGCTCAACAAAGCTTTAATTACTCATCTCTTGTGCTACTTCAGCGTATGACTCAGTGTAGGTGTCATAGGACTGGTGAAGAGGAAAACGGGGAAAAAGTATTGCTTTGATGAAGGATGGGGTTCCTGACCACTCCCCATTGCATGTTTGAAGGAGTAGCTCTGCCATTCTGCTTGGGAGGGCAGGACACAATGCAAAAGGTGACAACTAGCACTTTTGCAACTGTGATAAAATGACCATAGTAGTCCTCCTCATCTCACAAATGAAGTGTAAATGAGTGCTCAACACAGGGAAGCAGTGTCTTGATCACAACCAGACTGAAACCAAGAAGACATTTTAAAGTGAAGTATGAGTCAGGTGGTGGTTATGGTGTCCATCATGCAAGATCTGTGCACAACTGGACTGCCCATGAAAACATATCTAGTATGACCCAAATATGAGTGCACACTTGCATTTCTTACCAGTCGATACTGATACTGATAATAATAATAATAATGATAATAATGATACAGTATTTATGGCAACTACTCTTAAAGACAAAATTATATCTGCTGGAGCGTACAAATGATACTGAATTTGACCTTGAGAATGTCAGAACACATCACCCTGTCATCTTCCTTGTTGTGTTTTTGGAATGTATTTGAAATGAGCCTTATGAGTTGCTATTCTTGCCTTGCAAGTTCATGACTCTTTTGATCTGGTATTGAGTTGCTTCACATCAGGCTTCTTAAATGGAAATGGTCAGGTACCATCAGTATTGCAAATGATAGGCATCTAAGAAAATATTTTAAAGTAATATATAGCTGCATCAAGTGAATAGAAAAAAAAATGTATTTATAATAACATTGCCTGTAAAGTTAGGAGGAGCAGTAATTCAGTACTTCTGAAAGAAGATCTTTCTCCACAGCAGATGCAGAAATGTTGACAGAAGACCTGGAAGAAAACCTTTGATTTGATAGGGCATTTTAAGTAGATTTGAATATCCATTTAAAACTGGATTATGAGTTCAGAGCTTTCTCAAATGACAAGTTTCTATTCAATTAATGTCTTCATCTGAGGGTATTTTGAAAGTGAACAAAGGTTTTGGTGTTTTTTGTTTTCAAGAATGTTTCCCAGGAAAACTGCTAAATTTTCCTTACAAGGATCAAATACCCATTCCTACTTGAGGGAAACTTTTATCTTTTATTTTCTTTTAGTATGGATTCTTACATAGTTAAGTCAAACTTGCTTTAAATATAATAAATATAAAAGAATATCCTGAATATACCCACACAATGTGGGTAAATATTTGTGTAAGTAGGAAACAGAGAATAGGAACAAACAACCATTTCTCCTAATGCATGAGGTTGGTAATGAGATTCCTTTGACTGCTATGCCATAACCTATGATGTTTGCACTATCTATAATTGATTTTTAAAGACAGGATGAATGTTAACACAGTGTTTTGTTGATGATGGCATTTGGAACAATAAGGACAAAGGATTACTACAACAAAAATTTGCAGAAGGATGTTATAATAATGATATTTGTAGGGGGGCAGATGACAAGAGTATAGCAGAAAATAACGTACAAATCTAATCCTCAGACATGGCAGGAAAATAATAAAGAACAAAACCAAAAGTGTCAGCATAGTATGTAAATCCCTTCATCTCCCACATATGAAGTTCTCATTGACCATTTCCAAACTATAGGGATTGAGAAGAAGCGCGGAGAAGGAAAAAAGGACATTCATATGTACTGAAAGGCATTTATGTAAATAATTACTAGGAACTTCAGGATTCCTTAGGGAATAAGATGACTACTGAAAGATGTGTTAGAAGTCCATGATATCATAAAAAGCCTATTAAGATGGATGAAGGCATTAATTGAAGATGGAAGTGTCTTCAAAACAGTAAAAATAAAATAAAATAATAATTCTTCATATAAATAGTAAAAAATACTATGTAACTCCTCACCAAAGGATATTTCAAGAACTGAAAGTTTTCATCAATCCAAACCCAAACTGGGAAGATCTGGAATGATAAAAGCAAAGGATTTAAAATCTCGAACTAACTTTTCTTGTTCATGGTGTAGTAGAGTCTGTGAAAGAAGATGTGGGCCGCATAACTAATATGTACACTTTCCATCTGCTTGTTTTGTTATATTTCTCTTGTGTAGGCATCTTCATTTGGCCACTGATGGAGAGAATGCACCAGTCTGAATTGTGGAGGTTGTGGGCATCTCCTCTCTGGAAGTGTTCAAGGACAGCTTGGACAGGGTACTGAGCAATCTATTCTAGTGGGAAAAGTCTCTGCCCATGGCAGGGATTGGAAATAGATAATCTTTCAACACAACCTTTCAACACAAACCATTCTACGATTCTATGATTGAACTGTGGTGCTGCCCACTCAATGAATTTGCTTTTATGTTCCCAATACTTTTCAGCCCTTAGCAAGATGAAAAAGAAAAAAAAATCAAAGTTTGCATTATTGAAATAGATTAGTATGATGTCAGCTTAACAGAAGACTGGGGAAAAAAGTCATTGTGTTTCATAAAGGCTCATGGTTTATGAAAAGAAGGTATACAGGTCGTCATCATAAAAAGCAAATGACTGAATAACTTTGCAAGGGATGAAAAAGATGTATAGTTTTCTCGGAGTAAATAAAATGTGCAAAATTATATATTTCTACTTCAGTGCATAATTTTCTGAGAAAGTTAAAGTTTTAATCAATACACATTTATAATGTAACAGGAAATTGCTTGTCATTCCTTTCAGCACAGATAATGAAGACTTTACAGGCAACTTTATCAGTACAGTTTTGTTAAAGCTTTTGCATATGTCATCTCTTATTCAACTGTTACCTACCTAAGGAGAAAAAAATCCTAATACCCAAGAAGTCTTCTCCAAATATTGCTATCTGTTCCTTTTTTGGCAACAACATCAGCAAGAAACACAGGATTGGAAGCACTTGAATACAATACCCCCAAAGGACAGCCTGGAACTCCACCAAGATTTCTTTCATTAACACTCAACACAATTCCTTTAACCAACAAGAATAAAATAAAGTGTGGTATTAGAAATGTCCCACAAAATACCAAACACCCTGAGGAAGGCAAATCAGTTGTTGTTACTACAGGGTTCAAAGCTTTGGTTTTCCAAAGAAGTGGTCCTTTAATTTTAGTAAATAGATACATATTTAAAAGATGTGGATGAAATAAATGACTATTTTGTGAAAGCAGGTTAGTACTGATATTTTAAACGGATGGAATTATTTTATCAGCATTGTACCTTTCTAGCTGTTTGGGCATTTCTTAGAGTGTTTTGAATGGATTTTATAGTGAAAAGAATATTGGGTCATATCCACAAAATCACTCAGACTATCAAACTATCCAAATCAGCCAAGGTTATTTTGCTACCTACATGGTAGTTAATATTTAGGGTCATACTTAAGGACAGGGAGGGCATTGAGAAAAGAAGCTTTTTATTGGTTCATACATCATCATAAAAGATGTGTACAAATACTGAGTAGGTCCTCATTCCAGCTGTAACTTCTTAGTCATAGATAACTCCCTGGAAAGTGGTTCTGCAATTCAAGTAGTAGGAGTTTTTAAGGCAAGAACTAATGCTCAGATTGATATTTTGAGCATTTTGCAGTGAAGGCACAAATACATCCTGTTCCAGAAAGGAAGAAGTAGCAGACTCCCCTAAGTTACTTACCAATCTTTTCTGTGCATTTTTTCATTAGTGTCTGTAGGTTCTACATTGCTGAGTATCTGCAAGATGCACAGAAAAACCTGGATATATTTGAACAACTTGTCGTGCTACAGAGAAAGTGTACAGAAGGAGCTTTTTGAAGCAGCTTGAAAATGCTTTGTGCTTTGTGCTGTTGCATTCCAGCTGGGATCAGTGGAAATCAAGAATGAACTGAGACATTTATTTTCCTCTAACACAGAAGATAGAAGGGGAAAGATCAAAATGTATTTATTTATTTATTTATTTTCACAAAATATTTGAAATTATAGGTTCCTTACTTTGATTCTCTTCTTTCTCACGCTCACGGTGCTAGTGGCAGAAATGTGACCACTGGTGCATGTACCATGTGATAAGGACTGACTTTCGTCCGGGCAAGAATCCAGCTTCTTAGTGTTTTGCCAATTATATGTACTTTATATTAAAATATTTTCTTCTCCTCGATGGACTTTTGGTTGTTTTAACTTCTGGTTGATGGGAATTCAGGCTGTATTTCACAGACACTCGTCCTCACCCATATACACTGTATGTGCAGAAATCATACTTTTACATTAAGAAAAATAACAAAGTAATTTTTATGTGGCTTTCTCTGGGATTTGCTGTTATGAAGGTTTTTTCCTTTCTGTTCTTTTCAGCACTACTGAAACCTCTGAGTCCTTGGGCAGCATATTCTTTGGCTGTCTGGCATCAAAGCCACCCCCAAGCCACCTAAGAAGATGCTTTAAAGCACTTGCCAGCAGGCATAAGGCCATGAAATACTTTCACATGTCAAGAGAAAAAGAAATTAACAGTATCCAGTGTGTTTATGGTGCATGTATGGTCTACTGGCAAAGTTGTGGGAATTGTTGATGGCGTTTTAGTGACTCGTTTGACTTCATCACATCACAATCATAGGGTAATATTAAAATGCAGGAGCTCTAATTATTTTGACCATTAGCACATATTCATTTGTTTATTCCTATCTTTATTTACTTTGAATTGTGGAGATATCAAAACTGAAGGACAAGCCTTTTGGAGTTGCCATGGCAACTGGACACTTTTCTTTGATCAGTGATTATAGTTATACCATTTTGGCATCAGACATGAACTTTGATTGCTATGGAAACGTCACAGACATACTTCTATTTTATTCAGCTCCTACTTTGTACTCAAGGAGCCTCTTTGCGTGTCGCTTGTGAGGAAGCTGAGAACAGTGTCAGCTACATGAGAGAGAAGCTCTTAGGAGCAACATGAAATGGGCTTTCCTAGTTTAAAGAACACTTCACATCAAGAAGTGATTCACTCAACACTGACTTGGAAGCCAAGCTTTTTGGCTAAAATAAATGGAGAGAGCTCCATTAAGGGCAGCAAAGTCTCCTGAATCCAAATTGGGCACCAGGGTTAACCCACAGTTCCCTGGTTGGATATGAATCCCCGGAGGTGAAAAATTATCACTGCCACTTAGCGATGATCAGATCTGGGGTTCAGACAGTGTTAGATGACGTACAAGTAAGGACAGGTGTTTAAGAACTAAAATCAAACAAAGAAAACAATAAGATGTACTTACTAGACTTGGCTGAACATTTTTCAATTTGTCCCAATCTGTAGATGAAAAAAAAATCATCACTCTGTATGGAGATATGGTAATGGAGAATTCATGCACCCTCCTGTGAGTTTCTGCAGGTCCAACCCTATCAAATCGACCTGAACTATGAGAATAACAGGGAGAGAGATTCTGAAAAACTCTTTGGGAAAACAGAAATGATGGGGTTTTTTTTTTGTGATCTACGTGGAAAGAAACAAAAGCACATTTTCTTCATGTAGCATATATTCAACTGGAACCCTTGTGCTTCAGAGGCTAAACGTTTTCAGGTACAGACAGTTCCGAAGAAATTTAGGGTGGCAAAGTCTATTGAAGATTATTAATATCAAGAAGCCTCTGAAGAACAGATCACTGGAGGCTGGAAGAATGTGTCAGGGTAACATCACTACACAGCTGACCTGCTTCTATGATTCTATGATTCTATGATTCTATGATTCTATGATTCTATGATTCTATGATTCTAAACTCTTCCATGAGTGAGCACCAGCTCAATTTGTATACTGAACCAGATGAACTCTGTTTGACCTGCAGTGGGCACCCACATGCTCTCCTCTCCCTGGTGGCAAATGGTAAAACATGGGGGAACTCAATGAAGTTGTGACAGGGAAGGATCATTTTGGACATAAGGAAAAAGTTCTGCACCAGAGGGTGGTGGGCATGGAATGAACTCCCAGGGCAGTGGTCACGCCACTGAGCATGCCAGAGTTCAAGATGTATCTGGACAGTGCTCTCATACATAGGGTGACATTTGACATTTGAATTTTGGGTGGTCCTCTGTGGAGCCAGGTGTTGAACTCAGTGATCCTTCTGGGTCCCTTTCAACTCGGGATGTTCTATGATTCTATGATTCTATCAGACCGTGCATGAATGTATAAGAATAGCTTAACTAATGGGACGTTTGTACCCTATAGATCATGAGTGACAATCAATGTAATTTCTGGAGGTGGAATATCTCACAACTAGCTCTACTCCTTCTGACATCTGTCTTGCAGACTTAAGTAAGTCTGACATACTAATTTTGCTAAAAATGAAATAACAGAAAATGATGTGTTGGAATAATTATTATACTTAAAAAAAAAAAAAAAAAAAAAAAAAAAAAAAAAGCTTCTCAGACTTTCTTAATTTATTACATTAATTTCAGTTTACACCACTCAGTAAAAATGCCTGAAGTCACGAGTGAAGGGCAGGACTTTCCATGGGTTGCTAAGGAAAAAGAATTGTATGATACTTTAGTGGGCTTAAGATGTTACTCATCTGTATCCCAGAGTAGCTATTTCTAGAGCTAAACTCACCTCTCCTCCCAAGAAGTATGTGAATAAATTCAATCTTATAATAAATAAATAAAGAGGTGTCATCACTGTGTGGGCTTCAGTGAAGGATTATTCATCTTTCACCAACATCGGCCAGATACTTCGGGGCTTTGGATCAGTTTGTGTATTTTAGTACCTAAGATCTTAATATTTGCAGGGCAACAGGATTTAATCTGTTCTGCTCAGCTCAGTCTGATACTCCAGAGTTCACCATCAATCTCTGTAGTGATATAGAGACATGAAGCTACTGAGAAATGCTAAATAGGAGGCCATTAATCTGGCTTGAAATGTGTTGGATTGCATGGTGCGTACTGCCAAGGTATATTTATGTTATGCATGTCAACACCCCAACTTGCTTCTTCACCAACCAGCACTGGAATTGAAAGCATAGTGTAGGAACACCAATAATATGAGAACAGATGACATTTGTCAGTATAACTGATCAAGGAAAAGATGATTCTCCAAAAAAGTTGTACTGTCGTGGTTCAGCACCGAGCATTTCTGTTGCCAGGCTGGAATTGGCTCATGAGCCCAATGCTGTGTTGCACTACCCTCAGCCCACACCCACTACAATCTTATGGGGTATTTCTGAACGTTTCCAAGCCCTGCATGATGAGACAACCTCTTTTTCTGAGACCTAGGCCTCGTTGATGTATGATCTTTGCAGTGTGCTGAGAAAAGAAGTAAACAAGTGCTTATTGAAAAATGTATCATTACTCATAACAAGAAGAGCAAGCTTGGTAAGAGGTACAGGATAAGGACAAAAATAACAGTGCTTACCAATGAAAGCATTATAAATAAAAAACACACCATGACTACTTAGGCTTCCCGGAATTCAGCTTTTAATAAAATGGGTCATTAAGCTTATACTTTTCTGGGACAAAGCATATAGAGATTGCCTTTAAATCTTCTGCTCTGAAGTTCACCACAATGGAAAATGAAGTTGCTGATGCCTCAGAGTGTTCTGTCACATGGAAATGACATGAAATCTCGAAACATTTTTGAACATCTACTTTCCATCTAGTCTAACTTACACACCTCCAGCTGTTGCTTTAAACTAATTTGGCAATGGCATTTATTTCTCTTTTAAATCCATGAGGTCAGAAATCCATAGTTGCATTGTCACAGCCATGGATTTGCTCTTTGTATCCATTCTAGAGATTTGGGGGGGTGTGAACAGATCATGCCTAATGTACAATTCAGACAGGTTTTTGTTGTTGTTGTTGTTTTCTTGCAAGTAACTTGCTTTACAAATCACCTTGCAGGTCTCTCTGTGCTCAGAATCTCCATCACTTTTCTTCTCAAATGCATCAGCACAGACAGACAACTTTTTTAAACCATTAGTTCTGTTCAGCCACATCAGCCTGTCTTAATTCCTGTTTTACTGAATAATGGCTCTGCATTTCAGGCAACCAGTCAAACAAGGTTAGACTTGTATATATGATGAAGAAATCAATGAAGGTTCTTTGAGACAAGCTCTAAAATGAATATGTATAGTGAATCAAATCCAGAGAATATTGCTCAGCTGGGTGCAGTCATTAAATCCTGCAGAACTGTACTGAAGAGTGTGGAAATTGCACTTAATCAATGAGACTGGATGATTTCCATCTAGAAGAGGAAATCCCATGTTAAACACATCGTCTCTAGCAACATAAAAATGTCCGTACAGGATCAGAGAAATAGCCTAGGGACTAGGGAATGTTGATTGGAGAAGTGTAAAATGGTTTGTAATAAGCAGATGTTACAGTCTATAACCCAGATTACCTCTTCTGAGCAACAAAAAATAAAGGCTAGCTTAATCTTTTCAAATCTGAAGATTTTATAGCCTTCCTGTGTGATTTTATCTTTTCTGCTATATCTGGATATTCTTTTCAGCCATGTAATCACTGTGTTTCCCTTTGAATCTTACTCGTCTTTGAGCAGCGTCAGTCAATTGATGCAACAGTGAGGTCTATAGCTCATTTCTACACTGAGAGGAGAAGCAGAACCCCTGTACAACTTTTCAACTTGTCTGCCCTCCCAAATGGCTGCTATATGCATTGAGACCCTGCTTCCCAAGACTAGAATATCACTTGCTTATGGGAAGTATAGAATAATCGTTTTCTCTCCTATTGCAGCCCAAGGTGACTATCTCAGATCTGGACACCAAGCTTAGGGATGCCATTGTTAGGGTAGTTTGTGCCCTGAATATCTGTGAGTGAATTCATGTACAAGGCAATGCACTCCAGCTTAATACTTTTCATCTTGTTCCGCGTGCAGCCCGATTTATCACTGGCATCTCTACTGCCCATCAACACTCAGAAGAGCTTTTGTATGGCTGCCTTTGCTGGTGTGCTGGTCCTTTTCTACATTAATACTGTGCTTGAATTAATAAATGAGGTGGTACTTCTCATCTGGCTTTAGACATCCGCAGTGAACTTTTGCTACAAAGCTGGTCGTGCTGACCTCACTTCACAGCCAACAATTCTGAGGTTTGACTGTCTGATCTATTTTAGCTGTACACTTCGGTGTCAGAAGAATCATTCCTCAGACTTGGTTGTTTATCTAATTAGATTTTCATAGATCTTCTCAGGGTGATCATCTTATAATTTCACACCTTCCTTTGACTCATCCAAAGGGAAGTTCAATGGAAAGACCAGAAATCTCCAAGTCCGACTTTTAATTTTTTATTTTTCCTATTATTCACTTCCATTTTTTCTTTCCTGTAACAGACAGAAATCAACATTTTTGCAGTTTGAAGCAATTTGAAAACGTTTGGAGTCTCAGCCCTGACTCAGTCTCATTCTTCCATTCCATTAACAGAAGTGAATTGTTAGCCAGAAACCTGATGAATAACTTGCTTCCAGAAAAAGCAAAAGAAGCTAGTATCACTTATAATTGTTTATTGCTGTTGTGAACATTTTTTGCTGGCACACTGCCCTTAATTTTAGAGACATGGGATCTTTTCCTGGCTCAGGTAAAAGTCTGCTCATCAGTTACTTTGCTTCTACATACTTCAGCTTTCCAGTTCCAATAATATGCATGATGTAGTATATCTACTGTGCATTGGGATCTCCAAGGAAGAAGACAGATTGAAGTTTTAAGTGTTATTCATATGCTTTTTGGTTTATGTATGGGAATAGTTCTCTGGGATTTTCCTTCCTGTTTTAGACACAATAGGACTGATCTTTTCCCAATTACAATGAAGCATCAGGTTGTTTCAATTTCAGATCTCCAGATGTTCCTCTAATACTAGCCTGTTAGCATCTTCCTGTTTCCTTTCACCTGTGTGCTCCAAGATAGATTTTCTGAAAAGTTCTATTGAAAATTTCCACAAAACCTGTGCACTCAGTGCAACAACAAATCACAGAACCACAGAATCGTAGGGGTTGGAAGGGATCTCCAGAGATCATCGAGTCCAACCCCCTACTAAAGCAGGTTCCCTACACCAGATCGCACAGGTAGGCGTCCAGGTGGTTCTTGAATATCTCCAGAGAAGGAGACTCCACAATCCCCCTGGGCAGCCTGTTCCAGTGCTCCGTCACCCACACCGTAAAGAAGTTCTTGCACACATTCGTGCAGAACAAGTTGGGAGAAGATGCAACGGTTGTATTTGAATCTGCAAGGTTGTTTTCTTTGGCTGATATGGACCATCAGGACTATGGCAGAAGTATGGAAAATCTGGTAGCAGTTCCATCAGTAAGAGCGCATGGCTTGAATCTGAGCATGTAAGGATGATACAACATGGAGCAAGTACTGTATCTACTAATTTAGAGAGGCAAATTTACACTTGACACAGCTGGTTTCTTATCCATGGAGAAATCAAGTCCCAGCTTTTGCTACTTTTTCAAAGCCTATAAAGTCTGCCCGGTTATCATCAAGCCCTACATTTTTTGGATGATCAGAGACTACATGAAATGGACTTCAGAGGATTAAGGTTAATTATGAATAAACAGTTCATCAAAAGAATTCTCAATTTTAAACAAGAAAGGAATCTTGACCGTCTTCCAAGAATTACAAACCAAAAATAAACCAAGAAGAAAAGCGGATCAAGAAGAAGGGAGTATTAGCAATTCTCAAAAGGCCTCTTCACTTTCCACTGAACCTGAAAAGTTGCATCAGTACAATGGACCAGCAGCCAGAAGAGCAAAAAGCAGCCAGTAAGGAATGGCTGAAGCTCCTCACAAACAAGAATGGACTGATCTCAGTTGGAACGAATGTGGCCAAAACAGTGGGATTTGTCCACTTTCAGCCTGGAAACAACTCAAACCCAAAACTCAAGGAGAACTCAAAGAATTTGAAGCTACTGGAACAGGAATAGAGGGACGAAAGTGTATGGGCCTGATTTTGTAGACTGAATATCTTATGTTTAAAGACACGTCAGTTATTCTAGCCAGAGAGCCAAGCTGACATCTCTGGGTTACTTCTGCATTCAGAGCTCTCTGACTGAAAATCCACTTCATCCACAGTGACACAGTGGTACTTTAATTTTGAGTCCAGATTCCTTTGATTCTCTGTCCAGATCAACAAAAACAGTCTTCTCCTTTACTTCTGTACATTCGTCTTCCTCCCTGTCACTTTAAGTACTGTTGATTCTTACTGAGTATTCTCATTAGGCCTTCTGAAGATAAAAGGCTAATACACTGTTGCAATAACATATTTATTTGTCTTCTGGAAATGAAACCCCTATGTCTAAAACTCTTACTGGATAGTTGGAATCCCACACAAAAAATACTTTCTATTTGGAAACTCCTGCTTCTTCTAGCTGCAGGTGCTGAACCTGGTAACATAAAATCCATGCCAGAGTTGAGCATGGGGAGAAAAATTATGAGAGATTAATTGGGTCAAAACGAGAAATGGAGAACTTTTTCTAACTTTCAGCTCATCAAAAATTGAAATGAAATGCTATCAGAAAGCAAAATAAATTGTGAGGAAATATTCACAATAAAACGGAGAGGGAAAAAAACTCCATATGATGAGATGAGTGTGGGAAAACAGGAGCAGAGCTATCAGACCCAGGGGTCCCTTCCAAATTAAACCATTCTATGAGTCTGCAAGCTTTGATTTACAGATAGAACGTGGCCTACTAACACATTTTGTAGAATTAACTTCGGGAAGACTTTACAACATGTTTTCATTGAATGCAAAACAGTGCTTTCCATTGCATAGCTCATCAAAATGATACCAAAATTATGCTAAAAATAATGCCTTGACAAATAATGCCATCATACAGAACAGTTTGCCCAATGAAACAGGTTAAATAAGTGGGTTAGACTTTGAGAGGTCTACAAATAAATAAATATTTAATGCCCCAAAGGTTTTTAATTCCGTCAGAAGTATCTGTATTTTCTTATATGACAGCTTCTGAGAAACTTGGTTATGTATTTAAAAGAAGGTACTTTAGGGAAAAAGTCTGTATTGCTGGGAAAATTTTCTCATCAAGAAATCAGACTCCAGATGAAATTTCCTAGACACACGGATCGATAATATTTCTTCTCTATAGCTCTTGAAAAGTTTGAAATATGATAGAAAGTATGAAGAACTGAAGGAATAATTGGGGAAAAAAGAAAAAGGCATATTCTCACTGTGACTGCAGCAGCTCAATAGCACAGGGAGCTCAGTCTCATGCTCTTTTCTTATGGGTAGTGCTAAAGAAAAAGCTTCAAAACTAGAACCACTTCTTACTATTTCTCTGCCAAAAGTTTCTTAACCTATAAGAGACTGGGAAGCAAAAGGGTTTGTGCTCAGTAGAAGGGTAAAAGGAGGTCACCACAGCAACGAGATAAGGAGCAGTTGGAGGAGAGGGCTGTGTGAAGGCAAGGCATTACTTTTCCCAACGAATTTCTCTTATCTTGTGATAATATGAAAACCTGTTGAATTACCACAGGCAAATGTAGTGGGGGTAGGCAATATCTTGCAAACCTGATACCCTTGCATACCAGAGAGGATCAGCTGGTTGTCATTTTGTTGGTGGAGACTGAAACCCTCTAAAGCCCCTTCAACCCTCCAACTCATACCAGAATATTCCAAACTGCACTTACACAGGGGTAAGGTCATGCCTCAATCACAGCTTTACAGGGGGCCTGACAACCACCCCATACCCTAGAGTCATTTACAACCAGTGGCTGAGCTGCTCTTTCTCTCTCTCTCTCTCTCTTTCTCTCTATCTTTCTCCTTTCAAGTCATATGAGAAAGGCATATCATCATATCTCACTGCCAATAAGGTATAGCTATACAAATCTAAGTATCATAGTGGGATGCAAATAAACACGTAACATCCTGTTTTGTGCTGTTTCACCTTAATTTACTCCACAGGGATCTCCAACCTTATGACCTCCATACATTACCCAGAGTATCTTGGAGTTGGGTCGTGACATATCCATAGCAGGATTAGCAGAAAGAACAGATCCCTGGTTGCTCCAGATTTTGATGTCCTATCTCAAGCCCGCCCCATTTGGATTAGACAATCTTGGAGGTCTTTTCCAACCTTGGTGATCCTATGATCCTGTGATTCTCATCAGCAATTTAGTCTTGGTTGATTGGTTTGATTTTTGGACTGCAAGTAAATCCCCTTTTCTACAGAGTGTGTTACAGTGACAGAAGGTTTGAGGGGGAAATGCTTTCTTCACAATGGTGTTTTAAATAAACTCAATAGTGAGAAACAAACAAATGAAAAAAAATGTGGGATTTGTCCAAATAAGCATAGACATTTGTCACCGCTGAGGTCTGCATGTGGTCTCTTCACGTGGGCAAGAATTTAGAGCTGTGATCTTGTCTGTGAAATTTAGGGCATCAGTCATCCCATTTTTATTGTTAATATCTGAAGTCAAGTTGTTCATAATCAGGATTGCCTGTTCTGAGAGGGGATTAATAGGAGTCCAGGTGGCTGAAATGCTGTTGGAAACATCTAGAGAGTGGATATCTGAAGTCAGGTGTGATGAATCTCAGCCTTGATGCCCTGATTGAGCAATGCAGCATGATGATAGGATTTACAATCCTGTGCAGCCAAGTGAAGTGGTTTTCCAAGGCTATCAGGGGAATAACAAACCTTGAGTGGCTGCCTTGATGAAGAGCCATACTCAAGGATGGCTGTGCACAGCTCCCTAATGCTCCTGTGCTCAGGTGATAAATGGGTGTGTGCACCAGTGAGAACAACATCTTAATTCATGCTGTGTTGTATATCTATGAAGATATGACAGCTTATTGTTGGGGATTTTCACTGTCCTCTCATAAATATCAGATAAAGAAAACCAAGAAAAAAGATGGAAATACTTGTGTTGCATTTGGGTATTTCTTGTTAGGCAGTCTGGAGAGTTTAGCAGGATGGGCACACGTTGCGTGTATTAGGGTCAGAAAACCATACCTGGTGTATTGTACTAATTAATGAGAAAGTAACTCTAACCTTTTAATATGTTCATGCTGTGGAGTTGGGCTTATCAAAAGATAAATCAAAGCACTTGATTAACTGATTCCAGCAAAGACTTGTCCCTAATGAACATCCCAGTCCCTCCTCTAGGCTCCTGTGAAGAACACAACACAGAAAAATGTATGTGCTTCACCCAAAGATCCTTCTGCTTTTGTGCTCAGGAAACATACACATACGTATGTATACATATGCACATATACATGCAGTTGAAGGATCTGCCTAATTCTCCTGGATTTGTTGTTTTATTCAGTCCTTCTGTCACAGAATCACAGAATCACAGAATCACAGAATGGCCCGGGTGGGAAGGGACCCCAAGGATCACAAAGCTCCAACCCCCCACTGCAGGCAAGTCCACCAGCCGCCACATTTAATACCAGCCCAGGCTGCCCAGGGCCCCATCCAACCCTGAGCACCTCCAGGGATGGATGGGGCATCCACAGCCTCTCTGGGCAGCTGTTCCAGCACCTCACCACTCTCACAGTAAAGAACATTCAGGAAATTAGGAGCTTATCATATTTATATCCTACAGAAAATTAGAAAGTTGGGAAAGTTCTCTTTGGAGATGACGATCTTGATTCAAGATTGTCTTGAATGACAGTCTCTTTGCATGCTGAATATGCTAAGTTGAATTTGGAAACTCATGTACCTGCAAGCCCCAAGACAAAAGATGTTGGTATATTATGCTGAAATATGCCATTTTCACATCTCAGATATTACAGCTTTTTCCAAGAGGCAGCCACTGTTATATGAAGTTCACATGTATGCATCTCCTTAAAAATGCAATTTGGTGTAATACTGTTTCAGCATTTTCCACGTCTCACTCACACAATTTCTTTATTATTCTTTCAAGGTTCTCAGACAGCAATCACCTGAAGTTTTCTGTAAGCCTAAAGCAGTGTTTCAGAGGAAAAAGTAATGGGTAATACATAATGATTGCAGTGCAAAACCAAAACCTTAGAACTCTCTTTGGAAAAGCAGAACCAGAGGTGGAGGTATGGCTTTCATTCTATACTGGGTTTTCTTCTGGAAAAATAAAGGTGATCAGAAAGTTAAGAAGAATTAAGATAAGCCATCAGCAAAGCCATTTCCACGTGCCTTCTAAATACTTCATAGTTGACTCACTAGGTAAATAATTAGTTTTCAAGCTGACAAGCATAAGTAGAGCTCAGACATGATAAAATAGGGATAAGCTTCAGGCAAAAGTGAATGTCTGAATTCCCTACTCCACAATTCAGCTGTAAAGCAGATAGGTCTTTGTTTTGCTTGTTTCTACTTCATACACCATCTGTATCCAACGTTGCATGCTATAACATTTATCTTGATCAGCAGTACATGGGATAGAGGTGGTATGTTCTGTTAATAGAGTTGTATTAATAAAGCTCAAATAATATCTTGTTTCATTCAATCCTATCAAATCCATTCAATCTATTATTAGATTAAAATTAGAGAAGTCTCAGTTAACATCTGTTAATGCCTCCACCTCCAGCTCTCAACAGTCGCACTAAAATTATAGCACAGAGCTGAAGACTTATTTTGGCAGAAATCAAGAAGCAGAAGTTACGTTCTTTATGACTAAAAAATGGAAACGTGTTTTTGGAAAGAAGAGATAAAATGTCTTACAAAAAGAATTTATGAGGGCTGCTGCGAAAGTAATGCCTCCTATTTTATGACGTTGGGCCATGATGTCAGAGGCAGATATTGGTGGGATGGCAGTGGAGGTTGAACCTTCCTACCAATATTCCAATATGCTTTGTTGCCTTGTGACAGATGGCAGCAGAGGGATGGTCTGCCAGATTGGCATCTGACATGGAAGTTCATATGAAGATGTGACACCGAATTCCTCCATGAGGAAAAACAGAACCCACTGTCAAGGTTTATGGAGATCCAAAAGTGGACGTGAGCACATTGGGGGGGTGGGTGGTGTGTTTCAGCAGTGGTGACAGCAACAGGGAGTCATCTCTGCTGGTGCAGATTTATACAAGTGCAGCATGCAGACTCTTGTTCATTGCTGGTGGAAGTACATAGCAAGTGATGGTGACTGTTGAAAAATAATCTTTTGTAGCTGAGACTATGCTCTATCAAACAGTGCTGTTGCGCTCTTTGTAGCTGTTGTTTTTTTCCATGGAAATAAATAGGAGGCATTAATTTCGGAGCAACCTAGTAGAAAGGGCTTACTGTCCAGAATAATTCCTTCACCTTCCTAGATGTGCTAGGGATGACTCTAGCTGAATATTTTAAAGGAGTTCCTCAGATGTATATTTCATTAGATGCGTAATTTCTCTCTCCAGTTCTGGATGTGGAGTTTTGCCTTGACGCTGTAAGCTCTCAGCCCAGGCTGTGCTGCATTTTTATGCATTCAAAGAACCGCTCTCTTCTCAGGAGAACCCATTTCCCAACAACACCAATTACTGTCACCTACTTTTACTTGAGATTAATCACAAGACAAGCAGAACTAGCTATACTTAGGCCTGTCAGGCGGATACGTAACTGATGTAACAGCTGCATTTATGCTTACTGTTCAGTCTGTTGGTACAGAAAGCTGTTAAGGTACTTTTAGTTAAAGAAAAGAATTTTTGTTTTTGCTGTTTTTTGACATAAAGAATCCCTTCTAAGACAAAATTCTCATTGGGAATTGAGCTGCATTAGCAGCGCCACTTATGTGTGCACTTAATCAGTAAGTTTGGGTTAGGTTTTTTTCTTTCTTTCTTGGTTAAGATAGCAAGTAGGAAAGTGATTAAACCCAAGGGATTTCAGTCAAAGCATACTTGTAGAATCATAGAATCATAAAAGGATGGAAAGGGAATGGGGAAGGGGATGTAGGAAGGGAAAGGGAAGAGTTACCACAGCTTTTAACTAATTTTTGACAGCATAAATGACAAAAAAAAAAAAAAAGAAAGAAAAAAAAGAAAAAAAGAAAAAAAAAACTGGTAGTTCTTGCTATCTTTTGCCTAGCTTTGAGAAGGCGAGCAGTAATAAATTTTGTCTGTATTAATCTTCAGTTAATTTCCATCCTGTTTCCCTCCTAATTTCAGTGTGCACCTCTGTCTCTTCCTCTGTCTCTTAGTTAATCAGGAGTTCAATGGCATATATATCTGTGAGCACCTGATTGAGCTGTAGGTGTCCCTGTTCACTGCAGGAGAGTTGGGCTGGATGGCCTTTAAGGGTCCCTTCCAACCTCAAATGATTCTATGATCCTATATTGTGCCATTCCAGTGTATTCAGACATCATGGGGATAAAGTCCAGGCATATCCTCAAGGGGCAGGCACTAAGAGCAGGCCCTGTTTTTAATTAGAGTAATGGAGTTCATTACCCTTAGCTGGCATTTATTTAGGGCATTCACTGAGTGGGAAGGCAGTATGACCTCATGGAGCAGTAAAGCTCCAGCAATCTGATGTCTGTGCTGTTTTTGCCCTCAACGTTCTTCATAATGTCAGGTTGCTCTCTTCACTACTGACATCGTCTTGCCACCTCATTTCAGATATTTTAATGCTGAAAGCAGGAGCTGTCTTTCACTGTATTTTTATGTAATACTTAAGAATGATGAATTCCCATCTGAGTTGGAATATTTACCTGCTACTGGTATATAAATACCAGCTTAGTGCTGTGATAGCGGTCTGTCCACTTAATTTTCCAGCTCTCACAGGTAGAATCACAGTTAATCATAGAATCCTTAGTGTTGGAAGGGACCTTTGAAGGTCATCAAGGTATTTAGATATGAAATTCCTGTGTAAGTACCTAGCATCCGTAAAATCCCAGAAGCTAACCACTGAAGGAAATTCAGGTTGTGTTTGTAGTTTCTTTTGGACACTTCAGTTGCTGTACTACAATCATTGAATCATAGTATCATTAAGGTTGGAGACCTCTAAAAGATCACCTAGTCCAACCGTCAATCCACCCCCACCATGCCCACTAACCATGTGGTGACACATCTCCACAGTTCCTAAACATCTCCAGGGACAGTGACTCAGGCCCACAGACTACACATCCCCATGAGGTTAGTGGTGAGGTATTACTGCTTCTAACTTCCTCAGCAGCAAAGAAGCTCCATATCAAAGCCTTTTGAAATACATGACGTCTTCCCCTTATGTTAAGTCCTAAGGGTCATCAAAAATCTACCTTAGCGTCCATGGAGGATTCTCAGTGTGCAATTCTTTTCACCAGCTATCAGCACCTACAGTGAAAATATCTATGAACCACTTGCTTTACAAGGTTATTTTAATGTCTCCTCTGATATATATTTTTAAATCTACTTTCTGATAAGATGATCTGTTGCTCACAAATTCCAGTTTCTCTCTTCAGACATTGAGAAGAATTTGGGATGACCACTCAAGCAGAAGACGTCTACATTACACATCTGTTACTGACCAGGCACTAGTCTAAGTTTATAATGTCAATGTTCACCAGCTGAATCAATCTGGAACATGAGACTTCCTGATTCTTGAAATTCATCCCCTGAAATTAGAATAAAATATAAACTACATTGTTGTAGTTAGGCAAAGGCAATTCTAAAAGATACCCTCTCAGTATGCAAAGGCTTTGAACAAATTGATATGTGCCTCGGAAGGACCTCTGCTACGTTTGTCTTAAGAGTATTATGCCTGTATACATGGAATAGGAAAGGTCACCAAACATGAAGATTTCTGGATGTTTTTTCAACTCTATGTAATTTCATCCTACTAAAAGTATTTCTTCATATATTAGCTCTTCCATGTTTACAATCCACCCACAGATGCACATCTATCTAACAGTGCATACAACTAAATGAATAGGATTTTAATATCAGCAGGGGGAAGTATGCTAAAAACAAACAAGATTATGTTACAGAAATGAAATTAGATTACATCTCAGCTACCAAAGACAGTGGGAGAATGGAAGAATGGGCTGTATTAATTACAAAAGTTGATGTTTAGACATGCATTCATGTCTATAAAAAGGCTGATTGATACCAGCCTACTGCTGAGGTTACCACTGGCTGAGCCAACCACCGATATTGGAAGGCAAGATATGGTCTTTGAATGGTTTTAAATGCCATCCTTTGGACTGGGTTTGCCAAGAGTAAATTTGGCCACAGAGCTTCTAAATTGGAATGTCTTCAGGGAAACTTCATGTTATTTTCCATGGCAAGCTTTGGAGTCATCATTTACAGCAGTCTGCACAGTGCCATGCAGCTACCACCAAGCTGGCTTTCCATAAGCTTGCACAGGAGCTTGGTGCTGACAGATCTTTCCAGCACTTTCTAGATTGAACAGTTTACAGGGAGAGATGCCGTGATGTGCAGACTCTCTGGCTGCCCTCAGCTATATCCAAACACAGGTCTAAGTTTGCAGAGAAATAAGAATTCCCAATCCAGAGAACCCTTGATTCTCCTCAACAAAAATAATCATGATAGTTTTGCATGGTTTTCTGTCACAACAAAAATATTGCAGGCCTCTAGACTTCTCGTGGTAAAGTAAACCCACATCTGAGAAAGGAAAAAAAGGAGGACATTTTTCCAGGAAAACTGCCTTAAATCAGTCTGAAAGCATGTTTAGCTGCCTGTAGCATTTCCTTTTGACAAAGAAAAAGTAATAATCATCCCCAGCTGTGACCCTAGCAATAAACACATTCCTATTGTCATTCTGAGGCCATAAACCCACAGTTTCTCTGCTGGAAACAAAGAGTCTTTCAGGTGCCAAGCATGAAGGCCTGTTATTTGTACAGAAAAAAGAGCCAAAACACATGTACTTATGAGAAATCCACGATCAATGTAAGAAGTACATATGCTTTCAAGTGGAGTGGATCCACAGTTCCCATCAGTTTTCATAGCATCTAGTTTAAGTTGTCTCAGGCTTCTTCTCAGCTGCAGAAGATACACAGTTTAAAATATTGTTCTTCCAGTTCAATTTACCATCTCATGTCTTACCTGACCCACCTGCTGTGGACCAGGTTATACTTCCAGTTATACAAGGGTAAACAGCATGATAAACTCCCTATAGCCCCCAGTCACATTGGAGGGGCAGAGAAAAGCTGTATAAGTTAACTTTGATGCAAAGAACGTACAGTAGCTCCAAATAACTTAAAATAGAAGCAATTGTAATGAAGAATGACAATTACATAATTTTTTACTTTCACATAGCAAAAAGTATGGGTTTACCAAATGCCATGGGGACTTACACATAGGCTTACGGGAAATTATTAAGTATTTCACTGTTCATTCATCCAGATACACCGGTCCTTTTTGGCTGGGCTGTGCTCCACCCTTATGCGCTCTGCTTGTGCTGATAGTGGGGGTTGCCACAGCCCAGTTACAAACCTTGCACTTGGCTTTACTGAACCTCATGAGGTTCTTCTTGGCTCACTGCTCAGCCTAAGTGTGTTTGGATCCTGTCCCTCAGGTGCGTCCATTGCACCGCACCGCTCGGTGTCACCACACTCTGCTGGGGCTGCACTCAACCCACTGCCGATGGCACCGATGGAGATGGGAAAGAGCGCCGAGCCCAGCACTGCGCCCTGAGGGACACCGCTGTCACCGCTCTGCGTCCGGACGTGGAGCTGTCAGGGTGCAGGCTCACAGCAGGGCCTCATCCGCTGAACGGCCCCATGCAGCAAACCCACTTCGTTTCAGCTTGGGAAGAAGGATGTTGTGAAGGACTGTGTCAAAGACCTCACAGAAGTACAGACAGATGACATCAGTGGCTCTTGTCTTGACAAGGATTTCAATCAATTTAATTTAACATTTATAAATGACACTTTGCAAAAAGTATAAATCACTACAAGAACCACGATGAACATTGTTAACCTGATCATCGAAGTCAACCTCTTTTTCCGCATGAAATTAATTTATTGTTGTTGCATATTGAGTATTTAATTATCTGCTATTTCTATTCAGGCTTAGTTTCATTCATCTGAATGTCTGAGAGAAGTCATCAGGGTAAACCATAATCAAGCACATACTGAAAATTAGCCTGAAAGCTGTTTTTTCAGTCTGAGTTTCACCCATCTCTGTTTACTATGAAAACAATGCTACAAGTCATCTCTAACATCTGAAACTCTTTATGGGACAAAACTTCAGTTTCACTGGATTTCTACAGACATCGAGGCTGGCAGGAAGAGAATGAATTCTGAGGAATTACAAACTACATGCAGGTTATAAACAGTTCACAAATATCTCTGTCTTAATATGCAGATCTCAGTGCTGCCAGATTAGAAATCCTCAAGTTTGGTGCTCTCTGTGGTTCCTTATATTTTACCCTGTCTTTTGGCTCTTTTTCACAGCTATTGAAAAAAACCAGATGTATGCAAATCCTATTATCTTTCCCTTTTGTTCATGATATCAGCGCAGGTCCCTGCCCTTTGCGCTGCTCTTGACTATAAAGGGGAGCACACACAGCTGCTAATCTTTAAGCATAAGGCCAAAAGTTATTATATTTTCAAGATTTCTTATTGCAGGAAAAACAGGTTGGTTAGGAGAAAATTGAAAAAAAGGGGGGAAAAAAAGAAAACAAGACCAGATTGTCAAGAACATTTCAGGAAGACATCCCTAGGACCAAGAGACATTATATGATAATACAGTGATATGATGGCAGTATAGCAGAAAGGTGATATATGGTGACAGAACTTTTTCCCCTACAGCTGTTATTACAGACCTGCAGATCTGATCGATTTTAATTAGAATAATAAAATCATAGAATCATGAAGGTTGGAAAAGGCAGTGTTTTGTGAGGATTTCTTCATCTGTCCTAATTGCCTCTGTGAAACCTGGGGAGGAGGCAGAATGAATGACGAAGAAATACCTTCCTCTCTGAATATTCATCCTCACACTACTGTGCACTTTAACATTCACCTAGCACCCTAAATGGAGAAACATGACTGACCAACATCTTTTTTTTTCTCAGTTTTGTACATGATAGAATCATAGAATCATCAATTTTGCAAAAGACCTCCAAGATCATCCAGTTCAACTGTTCACCTATCACCAGTATTGCCCCAGTCTAAGCCATCTAAACTATGTCTCTTAATACAACATATAAATGTCTCTTGAACACCTCCAGGAACGGTGAATCAACCAGCTCCCTGGGCAGCCCATTCCAGCATCTGATGACTCTTTTGGAGAAGAAATTTTCCCTGATATCCAACTGAACCTCCCCTGGCCCAATTTGAGGCTATTCCCTCTTGTCCTATTGCTGTTACATGAGAAAGGATCCTGTCTCCCACCTTGCCACCACTTCCTTTCAGGCAGCTGTAGACAGCCTTAAGGTCTCCTCTGAGTCTCTTCCAGACTAAATAATCCCAGTTCACTCAGCGACTCCTCATAGAACTGTGCTCCAGACCCCTCACAACTTCATTGCCCTTCTCTGGACACGCTCCAAGGCCTTGATGTCTTTCTTGTAGTGAGAATGTTATTTCAACATCTAAAGTCAAATACTGCAAGAACACCTAAGTCATACAATATCCCAAGTTGGAAGGGATCCATAAGGATAAATGAGTCCAACTCCTGGTTGCATACAGGATCACCCAAAATCAGATCATATGTATGAGAGCACTGTCTAGATTCTTCTTGAACTTTGGCAGGCTTGTGGCTGTGAACACTGCCCTGGGGAGCCGGTTCCAGGGCTCGATCACCACAGAATCACAGAATCACTAAGGTTGGAACAGACCTCCAAGACTATCTAGTCCAACCATCAAGCCATCTCCGCCATGCCCACTAACGACGCTCCTCAGCACCACCGTATCTTGTGTTTTCAGTGTCTTCATATGAGACATCTGTTTTTCCTACTTTTCTGTCCCAGCAAGCTTTTCTGCTTTAATCAATGAAAGCTGGAAAAACGTCTCCCTGTATTCTTTGCACTTGACTGGGAAAATGGAACATAGTCTGTCCTTTCCTACAAACGTTCCTTCATCTTTCCATAGCCTGTTTTAATCTGTGCAACTAATAAGATATTTGAGACGTTATTTACTTCCAACAGAGGAGATCTATCTGGCTCTAATAATGCAGCATGTCCCCATAAAGACAGGCAAAGAGAGAGAGTGTTCTCGATTCCTCAATAATTCCATCTTCATTGTGGGTGACAAATAGTTCAGTCAATCCTTGGCTGCCATCTGATAAGATTATCGTAAATAGCCTCTGTGAGGCATCATTTTTATGCACACACACTCATCCAAATTAAGTGATAATCTTGTTGATACTGGAATTAAATAATAAAGTGGGCACCAATCACTTCAAACAAAAACAAATAGCAATCTGGTATCTTGTTAATCATTAAAATTAGCCCTGTGAAAAGCAGCAGATCCTCAGCATTTCTGCAGTGAAATTAGTGGCGCTGGATTAATTTTTTTCCTGTGGGGGTTTCGACCCTTTATGTCTTTACACAACCCCTGTAGCATGTTACATGCTACGTTATAGCTTGCACTGTCTCGTCTTTATTGTGATAGATGAACAGCAAAGAACATTATCATTATGATGGGATAAATTGTGCAACCACTTCTGTTTTGCAGTGTTTCTGTTCATTTTGAGTCTGATTCTTGAAACAAAGAGAATACATGGGACAGACAGAGGTTCAAAGCAGAGCATAGTATTTCAAGAAAACATTTGGGTCTGGATGCAAACCAGTTATTCCTTCTTGTGCACCTGGGTATTATAGGAAGTGATAAAACTCCCGTGTTGCTCAATCCTGCTACAAGGCAGTGAATAATATTCCATGCGGAGGTCACCATTAGAAAACAAATGCTTGAAGAGCAAAGGAGTCGTTTTCTCTTAATATTCAGTTTCAGGTTTTAATTATCAGAATGTGGCAAGTTGGCAAAGAAGCTGTAACAGCCCATATGCACAGTATAAACCCATAGGAAACATTAATGCAGCAATAATTGAGCTCCTTTATCCAACCTTTTTTGGCTTTTTCATAAATGCTAAGTAAGGGATTTAGCTTCAAATTATTTCAGTGAGTTTAATTTATAGTACAGTTCATTACATGTGCCATGCAGTTGACGGAGAGCATCTGATCAATAACCGTTGCACTGTTGATGATACAGTAATTTCAACTGAGTCATTAATTTGGACTTTCAGCATGGTCTTATCAAAATGAAGGTAACAATTTAAGGAAGCTAAAATTCTTCTACCATCAATTCAGTGCAAAACCAGAGCTTCTCTCAACATCCAAACAAACATTGCTTCAACTCATGTCAGATCCTTGGTGCCACTCAGCTCCACCACTCTATCTGTCTACACTGTCAGTCAGAGGGAAACATGCTACTCCTCCTGCCCAGAATCTGTATCAACACAGAATCCCATCCCTCAGCTTCATTTTCTCATCTGGTAATTTGTCCTCAATTGATGTCAATTCAAAGACACTCACTATGAAGATTTCTGCTAACTGTTTTTGCTACTCTGCTTTACAGTGTGCTCTTATTTATGATTTTATTTATCTAAGTTTAATTTTCACTTAGTGCCTGCTGCTTTCCCATTCTTTGTCAATTTTGAGGATGACGGAATCAGAAATGCTGTCTGCTACAGCTCCTTAGATATTGGAAATAAGAAGATAAACATGGTTCATTACTTAGGTCATTTTATTTTGGAGTGTTTTAAAAAGTTATTTATACATAACACTTATGGCGGAGATTGTTAGTTCTTTTTATTATCATTTCATGCTACGATCAGCTACAAAACTCTTTCAGTTAATTGAGAATTCCCATTAATTAATTCTCTCAGCCCACTCTGATTCATTTGGCAACCTGAACAGCTAGACTGTTGGGCCTGCTCTGAAATCAGTTATGCAAATTACCCGTTGATTACATCAGTAAGGTGATGGCCTTGTGCATATGCACCATACTGATGGAGTGCAGCAGAAGGTGTTATCCATACTGAGTGTCTTTTCACATTGATATTTGGAGTTATTAACTCAGCTGCTCAAATGATAAGAGTTAACTGATGTGATGTTGTGTCTGGGCTGATTAACCTTGTTTCTCTGTGGAGCTAATTAGTTCAGTTGCCACGCTGTGCTAGCCGAGCTATGGAGTATATGGTTCTGCCTCTAACAAGTTTTCCTCCATATTAAGAATCTCTCTATATATATGACTTCACTGTATGGTATGCCCATGCTTCTAGGCACAAAGAGTACTCCATAGCAAAGGATCCTGGATATATATTAAGAAAGACACAAGTCATGGCAGTCAGGGTATTAGGAACTGCCAATTCACCTTTTCTCTATAAAAAGGGAAACACTGCTTTTTCAAGATATTAGAAACATTAACCAAGCTCCCATGTCCAAAACACTGTCAAAAAAAAAAAAAAAAAAAAAAAAAAAAAAAAAAAAAAAAAAAAAGTCTCTTGAAGAGAAAACAAGTCATTAAACCAGAAAAAAAAAAAAAAATAGAACTGGCAATGGTTCTGGGAGGGAAGAGTCCTACTATCAGTTCTGAGTTTGGACTGTTGGTTCCAGACAGCACCCACTGTTGGCTGGATATGGTTTCCTCAGCAATGTATCCCAAGGGCTGGAAGCAGAAAAAACTGAGAGAGGAATTTTAGGATGAACACTGTAAGAGTAATAGCACCATATTCTTCATTTCTCAGTGTAAGAAATGAGGGGAGATTCTCAAGCACCAACTTTGCTTCAGACAAGTCATCTACAGACAAGAGAGAGAAAAAGGTTTTATTTCAAGAGAACCATAACTTCTGGAATAAATTCCTGCTTGAAATCAGTCTCTAAAGAAACTGTCTTTCTGCATCGACAACATGATGATGCTGAAGAATAAAATATCTCAGACTAAATAACCCTGCAGCGAAAACAGCCTGGTATATAGATGTCTGATACAGATCTCATTGGGAAAAGGAATCACACCCACTGCATCTCTATGGCCCAGGTTTCTGGCTGGTGGGTGGTTGGTATGTTCAGAAATCGTGCCATGCAGCTGTCTTTGGACTTGAGTTTAGCAGCTTCATCATCTTGACATGATACAGCATTGTTCTCTATTGATATACAAGTTGTTCCTAACTGAAGAGGAAGGGATGTAGGTTGACTTAGTCACTGAGCAGGACACTGAAGCTTCCTTCTGGTTGCAGAATCACACAGGAGAAAATTCATAATAAGGGACTATATTTAAAAGAAGAAAAAATAAAAGAAAAAAAAATAAAAGAGCATTGACTAAAAGAATCTTTGATTAAAGGAAACCTTTGATTAAAAGAACCTTTGATTATGTGAAAGAGCCCAGTTCCCCAAGCACCTAAAACACAAGCCAGTGGCACTGCAATCTTCAAAAATTCAGGCAGCCCAAAGGGGTTGTGTACTTGTCCAAAGAAGCCTTGCAAAGCACCTGACATCCACCTGCCACTTATAAGTGCCAATACATTTGACAGGTGCATATATTCAGTTTCCCACCTTCTGTGCAACATATTTTTCAGTAGCTTTCAAGGCTCAGCAATCTGTTGAAAGGTTTATTTATCTGACAGATACCCTGCAATGGGCACGCTTGCTTTTGAGAAGCTACAAAAGTCATACTGACCCTAGGTTTAGAGAAAATAAGGCTTCAATCCTCAAACTTATAGTTTACTTGGAGCATTTTACACTTGGATAAAAACACAACTCCCATAGAAGTAAAGTGCAAAATGCTGGAAGTAGTTGGAGTTGTCATGTCTGTATAAGAGCTCACTTCTTAGTGGATTCTGAAAGCAATACTATTTTCAACAGATGTTTGGAGAGGAATCCAGAACAGTATCCTCAGTGACTTGCTGGAATGACTCATGGCCAACAGGAAACAAGGCAGTGATAAGCTCAAATGAGGCCGTGGGAGGCAATATACTAAAAGCTCATTACAAACATCATTCTTTTACCCATTCTTATGAAGCAAAGCAGAAATCTGTTGGTTTTTGTTGGTGGTGGGGTTTTTGTTGTTGTTGTTTTGGGTTTTTTTGTTAGGTTGGTTTTTGTTTTTTTTTCTCCAGTGAAGAAGAGAGTAATTAGGGCAGGACATTCTTTCAGGCAGTATCTCCTTCTCTAGATAGGAAAGCTGGAGGGTAGTTTTTAAATGAAACCCAACTTCGAGCAACCCATTTGTCTCTGTACCTGGCAGATTATGACCATTATAAAGTATCACTTTGGTTTTATTGCCCCTGAACCAACCCACGACTCCATCACTCTTTGTTATCTGGCTATGCAGTCTTCTCCCTGATTAAGGAGGATTGGGCTGATATTATACATTGCTTATATGGTTGATGACAAAAAAAGTTTAGGGGTATGATTCACATAACACATTTTGTGCATCTTCTTTGAGTTGAGATCCTGTAATTAAAAACTAAGTTTCAATGTGTTGATCATAAAGGAAAAGGAAATAATTCTGCTTGGGGAAAAATAATAATAATAAAATCACATCTCTATTCCTATGAATTCTATCTCCATGCCACTCCACATTATGGTTCACCTGAGTCAGAATACAAAAAGAATATACATTTCTACATAGCCAGCTAGATTGAGTCACATCCTATTCATTCATTTGCCACACCTGTAAAATATGTCTGGAATATTTTAGAGATTTCTATATTACTCACTGCATATTTTTATAGTTCTAGTGTGTTTTGCTTGAAAAAATATTCAGTTGAAAAAAGAAAAAAACCACAAGCAGAAATAATGGGAAGAAAATTTAGTAGACCACTGTATCTCCATTGTTTTCATGAGAGCTCTGCACTTTGACTTTGATAGATGGTCTGCTTATAGGTAGCTGCAGGTAGCTGGTAGCTGGGTCCTTGATTTATGCAAAATTAATGGCAGGATATTCAGAGGAAATTCATAAAAAAGACTTGTTAGGCTCTCATCACTACCCAATTAGGCTAATGATTCTGTAGGAACATGAACGGGTAAATGAAGACTGCACTTTAGGATGGAGCTTTCAGAAGGTCTGAATTAGGGGACTGAAACAGCAAAGAAGAATTTGCAGGAGTGTAGTGATATTTTAGGCAAGGATGTTGCATGAAGTTTTTAGCAGACAACTGAAAAATAAGCCATCTGTTTAGTTAGGTAATTAAATCATGTTTCCTGGTGAAGTAGAGTGTGATGCAACTGTCATGAACAGTGAGAATTTCAGACATTAACGCTCCACTGGTAGGTATAGAGGCTTTAATAGAGAATGGCAAAAACAGAGGGAAGTAGAAAATTAAGAGGAGGCAAATATGTTGGGTACCATTTTGCTGCCTTTGTCTACTTAAAACTTAGATGACAAATTTAAACTTGACTCATGGGTAACCTCAATCATCTTCAAAGAGAGACAAATACTTACAGAGAGTGATTCATCCCGTCTTAAAATAGTTGTTTAACATATCTGATAAAAATTGCCTTCTAGAAGTGTTTAGAAGCACCTTTCTCTTACTATTGACCATAACAGGATCCGTATCAACTCCATGAGTCTACATATTTAAGTTTTAAATAGATATCATTAGATTTTAAATGGCATTTGAGATTTGTCTTGCCTGATCAGGGCAATCATTCAATGGCTCTGAAGTCTTTCAATTTCTTTTTCCGGTTCTCAGTATTTGATTAAAATAGATTGGAAATTTTCCAAGTGGATTTCTTTCTCCCTCAGAAAATGCTGATACATACGTGTTAACATGGCTTATATATGTATATATGTTTACATATATGAGAGTACTGTAGATACAGTAGCCTGGTCTAGTATTAAATGGGGAGGTTGGTGGCCCTGCCTGTGGCATGGGGGTTGGAGATTCATGATCCTTAAGATCCCTTCCAACCCGGGCCATTCTGTGATTCCGATTCTGTGATACAGAATACAGAGTCTTTGTCTGCTCCTGATACCTACTGTAAAGAAACTTCAGTGTGGAGAAGGCAGTGAGGGACTGTCTGTAACTCACTCTATGAGCTGTGGATATATATGTATATATCAGTGTATAAATACTCTCTGTCAAAGATATAACAATGTGAGTATAAAACCCAATGAAAGGAACAAAATAGAAATTACCCACGAGAGTTTCTGTTCATCCTATTTGTACTGTTATCTTTGGGATCCTCTGTCTTGTGGTGCTGAGATGGAATTGGCCTAAAAAGACATTCATAAACTGTATTTTTGGGTTTTTTTGGGGGGGTTTAATAAGAAAGGTGGGAAAAAGGAAGGTGGACCAAAAAAAACCTCACCTGCATATACTTGTTCTTTATCTTTCTTCATTCTAACGCACCTGCTTTATGAATTTAGTTTATTCTCAAAAAAAAAGCCTCTGATGAGCGCATTCATTTTATTTATTCTTATTATGTTCATATATATTCATAATTATTCATATTATTCAATTACTTTAGAGTCTGAGATCACTGGTGAGCTTTGATTGTGAGCTATCCTGACCCAGAGAGGAGATCAAAAGGACAAACTGAAGGCCTCCCACTTTTAAATGATCTCATAATCTATTCCATGAAAGCAAGCAGAGAGGCCTAAAACCAACCATCCTACAGAAAGATAGCAAGGAATCAAAGATCTGGGAGGAAATGTAGCATGTTCGACCAGAAGAAAATACATCTTAGCAGTTACGCAAAATACCCATCAAGAAATCTTTTTTCTTTTGATGCAATGATGATACAATTTTGGGAAAATCATGGAATAATAGAGTCGTAGAATGGCTTGGGTTGAGTTGGAAGGGACCCCAAGGATCATCAAGTTCCAACCCCACTGCCCACAACATTTGTAGCCCAGTAGAAATTTAGGAAAAACCTACTGATTTTATTTATCTATCTGTTTATTTATTACTGTGTGTGTGTGTATCTTGGCAGAGTCCATAAGGAGACTCAAGCTTTTAGGTTTTTGTGATCTGCAGTTTTACAGCACGATCTGCCTGAACGATGTAAGAGGAACGGCTATTTTTGTCGAGCAGCTGTCAAAAGAATATGTATGTATTTTCAACCATATGCAATGCATGCTTCTTACTGAGAAGAACAAGTTTTTAACATTTCTGGTAAAAGCACTTGAAATAGCAGGTTGGAGGATGACCGTTGTTTACCGGATTTACCAAATCAGAAAACGAGATAAAAGATGTCAGAATCCATTAATGCAATAGAGGGGGGGAGAATCCACAATTTACATCACTGTAGGGCTGAATAAAGCATGACAAGGCACAGACAGCACAAAAGAACAAGAGTGCCCCTGTATTTGCTCTAATCTTTTACATTAAAATTAATACTAGCCACAGCTAATGACTTAATCAGTATGTACGATAAACAAGAAAAATAATAAAGTAGGATTCCTCTCAGACAACCATTAAATCAGAATGGAATCAGTAATGAGGAAGTCTGAAAATGTATATAGATAATGTAACATCTGAAGCATTAGTTATGGTGTTTAGATTTAATTCTCTGCTCTGTGACAGATTCCTGGGTTGACTTGAAGGTAAGCCGCTGAAGTTCAGCTATTACAAAATATCTGTAGGTAGGGTTCACATCCAAGCTTTTTGGATGAGATTCACCTTACCTAAATGGAAGTGTCTGCCGTGCAGGGGTGGGATTCAAATCCCAAAGCAGAAGTGTGAATGTAATTCTGAAAGTCAACTTCCACACAGAGAACACCATTTAGCAGCTCTGTTCAAGTTTGCCGTAGTAAGTAGCCATACAGTATTGGTGAAGTTGTCTTGCATTTGAAGTAGCTCCTACATCTGGAGCTTTGTCCAGATATGACACTGCCATAATACTAAGCAAACATTTTTTTCCCCCTCATTATTTCAGTGTTTTATCTCAGGAACTATGCCAGCTCCTAAGAGAGATATTATTGGTTTTTCAGAATTCCTATGGGCATCATCAGATGACCTTGCTATAGTTATTCCCATGTTCATCACACTTGGCTCAAACAGAGCTGTGCAATCTAAATCTCTGTGTTAATTATTTAGTGCCTCTTTATTGCTCCATAAGGTTAATGTGAGAACATCAGCTTACGTGGATTAGCTGAACTCAGTTTGTTCAGAAGCTGCATTAAAGATAATACTTCAGTGGTAAACCATCACAGACTCTTAACCTCCATCAGTAGCAAAAGTTCTCTCTAATTAATGGGGAAAATTTGGGTATGCAAAATTTAATTACCTCCATTGAATTTATCCAAGAAATCAGGTTAATTACTCTATTTTAAGACACTTTGGAGCTGAAAAATGCAAATCATGGTTGGATTAACATAAAGCAGTAAAAAAATAAAGTCTTATGAAAAGTTTGGTGGTGTCTCATGGCCCAGTCCCCAGTTTATATCCCTTACGTATATCATTGTGTTCCAGCTCAGTTGTGACATTTTACTTCCTGCTGTGCAATGAGCATATTTTTTGTTAATATTTGATATTGATATAATATCAGTTCTTCGCTTCAGCTAAATATCACAGCTGAGTTTGGAAGCTAAACTTTCATTTCCAGCTTAAACTAACTGTAACGACTGGTGTGGCATTGACCTCAGAAAAAACTAAATAAATAAACAAAAAGTCTCTCTTCGGCCCAGCTGTCACTTTTGGGCTGAAAAATGAGAAAAATGGAATGGAATTTTATAAGCTGACAGCTCAACGTCATGATCAAGGCTTGTGGGTTTTATGGTTCTTCGTACAAGACATGTAAGATGATTCCAGACATACACATATAAATCTGATTTCTCATAGTCTGCGGTAGAATTCCTGTAGTGGAGACCAGCAAGTAGGCAAAGGAACAAGAATCAAATTCTACAGGCAATTAAACATACTGACATGCTTTAAGAAAATTCCTTTGACTGTGGACAATATATGTACTTTACCTTTCCCACACCTTCTCCTATGTTTTTTTGTTTGTTTGTTTTATTACATTACATTTTAGTTTAGTTTGTGTCCTGCTTCAGAAGCATGCATCTCATTGCACAACAGCATGGAGATCTTGCAGGATGGAAGGTACATTTCATGGGATCATAGAATCACAGAACCATAGAGTCACTGAGGTTTGAAAAGACCTCTGAAATTCCCAGAACCTTGGACTTTAGTAAGGCTTCCTGCAGTAACTGAAAGCATGCAGCCAGCAGTGTGTGCCCTGCCCGTGAGCAAACTGCTGAACAAGTAGCAGCAGTACTTCTGAATGCAGTCAGAGCAGCATGCAGTCTCCCTGGGACTCCTGTAAAGTTACAGCTAAGAGATGACAAATGGGCTAAGAAATATTCTTGCAGGCAAACAGTGGCGTCACAATGTTTAATAATCGAAAATGAGAGAACTGAGCATTTTTACTACTGACTTTACGCTTGATAATCAGCTATATATATACCCATCAACAGGCATTCTTAAGCTACGGCAAATCTTGAGTAGCAGCAGAGTTGTTGTTCAAGCAACTGGTCAATGGGCTCAAGAAATGTTGAGATGTTGTACTGAGGGACATGGTTTGGTGGGAAATATTGGTGATAGGTGGACGATTGGATTGGATGATCTTGGAGATCTTTTCCAACCTCAGAACCTCAGTGATTCTATGGCTTGGAAGTTGGAAGTAGAACTGTCTCATAGCATCCTGTAAATACTATTTTAACTGAAAGTTTAAAAAAAAAAATTAAAAAAAAATCTTGAAGTTTTAAATGAATTTGGCTTAATTTGCTTGCCAAGGCTTTAGTCTTCATCTTGTTGAGGATTTAGTCTTTTATTTAAAAGAAGATATCTCTGAAATGACCACAGAAGTATTGAAATATCACAGAAAACAGAACTGGTAGGAGGATGCTGAAAATATCGAACCATTTCTACTCCTTTGCAGAACTATCCCTGCTAGAATATCCCACAGCATCACCAGCAATAGATCTGGAAATTATTGCACTCTGAAGATTATGAAGACAAATAGTGATACACTTTTGAGAAGGGAATTCCCTAACAATGCTTAAATTAAATGTTTTCATCGTATCTTCCCGTAGCTTTTTCTTTTCTGCAGTTGGAATGTTGATAAACACCAAAGAAAAAATAAAAAAGGTTGCTTGTGTTGAATCTTCCTTCTGCTGTTTCGTTTTTTCCCCCCCAAAGATCATTAGCTATTTGGCACAAGTGCAGGCATGTGAATATATTTCACAGTAATAGCTTTTACAAATCTGATGATACATTTCAGAAGAGAGAGCTTTTCTATTAACTGCAATAGCTCTTGTTAGCAACTTCAGTGAAGTGAGGATGGTATTAAAAATTATAATCAATGACTCAGGAGAGAGCTACAAATTACTTTGCCACACTGCAGGAAAATGAAGATTCCCCCAAACTTCTGTAGAGCAGATGCATAAACAGGCAGTATTGTATAACATAGAAGGATAATGGCTGACTATCAATTTGGCAAAGCGATTCCACCAAATAGAAGTAATCAGAAATACATGATGGGAAGATGAGACCTTTATCATCACTGAAAAAAAGAAAAGAAAAAAAAAAAGAAAAATGAAGACTGCTAGAATTGGGCAAGGTGCCCAACTGCCAAAACAAATCAATGAGATTTAAGACATGTTCATACTGAAGGACCATGGGACACAGAAAATATTTACAGATAGCTTGTGAACATCTGCTAAAGGTGAAGATCTGCTAAATGTGTCACAAACAGATGATTGTGAAAGGAGAGAAGAGGCCAACAAAAGCAGGAAATACTCTTCTTAATGAGATTCCTATCATTCAGATGCACTGTGTTTATTTAACCAAAGCGTAACCTAGAAGACTTATTCATTGTTTCTTTTTTAATGCCCATCTTATCAAACTCCACTTGTTACATCCCTTGGCTTCTGTTCACCATCAGGATATATTAAACTACGGGTTTATTGCCCCACACACTGCAATTTCAAGACAACTTCAGAATCTGGATACTCTACCCAGCGTGCAATTACGTATCACATGCCAATGAGTGTTGTTAGGCCTCTTTTTTCTACTCAACCAATTGCCCACTTTCATACAGCCAAAGCCAGCCTTGGAAATACAGTACAAAGGAGAACCCTCAGATTTTTTGACCTTGGTAAGATAATGGGGTGTCATATACTACCACAGTGAAATATATTTTATACACTGATATCAGTACTTTCCTGGGAATGGAACATATATGTCTCTCCAGGCATCCTAAAGCTATTCTTATGACAACAGTCTTTTAGATGAGAGCAAAATGAGATTATGTCAACTTAGAATGCAAAGCTTCAAGACAAGGTTTAGAGGCAGAGGAGCATAAATAAAAGATTATTAAAATGTATAAAAACTGAATAAATAAAAATTCATAAAGTAAACAGTGGGCTTGTTTTTATCTCAGAGGATCAGGCTCTTATTTTCATACAGAGGAAAAATAGGGCTGTCAGAAAGTTTGCCCTATTCTACTAACTAGCATCCAGTCCTCCAGCAATATCTTCATCCTAGCTACTATCTCTGTTGAATAAGATATGCTTTGAGGGCATCAAATATCCCTTTATCCAGTTACCAATGTATTCCCAGAATGCCTGGTCATATTGCAAGCCTCCTCCAAAAATATAAGATTTATTCTGCCCATAGTTCTTTAAATATCTATGAGAGGAGTACAGATTCCAAGATCAGTCAGTCAAACAGCTGGGACAGGGACTTGGACACTACCTTGCAATTGTCTATCAAGGTTAGGAATAACCTCTGTTTCTGGCATGGTTTTGGCCTAAATCAACAAACATTCTCCCAGATAATTCCCAAGTGTGATCCAGAAGTTAGCCAGAGCTTGAGAGCACCCCCAGAAAGCAGCACAAGTACTTGGTCCAGTTCAGGTAGCTCCAAGACTTTAACAGAACAGACAGAAGTTGTGCCATGCTACTTAGAGTAAGAGCTAGCAAAGAGTCTCTAGCCTATTTCAATTATTAATATAGCTTTAGCCCTACAGTGGAGCCTCGGAAATGCTGATGCCTCAACAGTGAAATGGAGCCATCAGACAAGTAGACAGTAAACAAAGGTTTCTGCTGCCAGACATGCTCATTGGCTAAGTTCTAACCTTAACTATAGGGGGTCACTTACTCATGTGGATGAAATCTTTCTTACACTCTAAAAGGGATCGGTTTATGTTTGAAAACATAGATATATGCTAAAAAAATGTGCCTCATACGAGGAAGATTGATCAAGAAGACCTGTTTCTGGATACTGAATAAGAGGGAACATGGTGCTAGCAAGATAACTTTGGGAATTACATCAGGCGTGGGTTGAATGACCCTTTCCATGCAGCTCTCTGAAGTCACAGAATGTCCTGATGCTCTTCCACAGACTACAGAAGCTCCAGGTGCCATTCGCCAAACCTGATTATTTTGTTCAACTGCTGCAGACTAACAGTGTCAGTTTGGGAGAGCCAGTGCATCCGTCACTGTTGTAACTGTCACATAAGAAAGAGAAGGCCCCAATTTTTTAATGAGAATAAATGTTCACTGTTTGTTATTTATCACAGCTAAAAATAGGAGCCTGTTCAACAGCAGAATACCTCAAGTACAAGCTGGTGATTCATTGGTGTGGTAAAAAATGAAGGGTGTATTTATTTCTAGATGGTGATTTACCAGAGTTCTCATTATTGTCCTAATTCTGTTACCAATGAAGTCGCTGATGTCATCACTAACTTCCCACACACTGATTCAAAGGCCAGAAGGTTTTTTAAATCATCAAGTTTTGTTTCCTGCAGAACAGAACGTAGTAAAATGACTTCACAAAGTGGTTCTCCGACTGATTTTAATTCACTAAACTTCTGAAGATTCCATACCAGAACCTTTCACATAGGTACCCCAATAGGATCCTTATTTACCATTAATTTCTCTTTTTTTTTTTGTTTTAAAATAGTTAGATAATGGAAACCTCTACTGGCACTCGGATAACAATAATGTTTTTTGGTTGCATCACCCTTGGGACACTGCTGCCCATTCAGCATTATCTAAATTAAGGTGCCAGCTTTTCATCGGTGTGATTAAATTCCCAACAGAGTCAACAAAGATCAGAGGCTTAGCACAGGTGGTCTGGATAAAGATGAGTCTGCTGACAGATCAGCCAGATCACATAGTAAGCTTTACTGACGGTGTTGGCTAGATCTCCATGGCCCATAGCAGGATTTTAAACACTTGGATCATATCTAGACATTATGGTAGTCTCCAATTTAAAAGTCTTAACCTGGAACTGAATACACCCCGGGTCTTGTTTCACTGGCCAAACAGCCCAACGCTCCTTGGGAGAGGTGATATAGGTGCTGGTAACTGGCAGGAAGGACATGGTCTGCAGAAGTGCAAAGACTTTCTGGAACATCTGCTGGAGGCCAGCTTGAAAAAAATGTACTGCTGGAAACATCACTGGATGCTTTGGCCAGGAAATTTAATCCTGCCCTAACTGGATGTCACATTTTGCCCTGGTAGGTTGCACTTAGAGTACTGTGTACAGTTACGGGCTTTCCAGTTCCAAAAAAAACCCCAACAAAACAGGGCTCTCTTAGAAGGAGTCCAGTGTAGGGCCACAAAGACAATTAAGGACCTGGAGCAAAGGACCTGGAGCATCTCCCATATGAGGAAAGGTGAGCAACCTGGGCCTGTTCAGTCTCGGGAAGAGAAAATGGATGAGGCTAGACTCTTCTCAGTGGTGCCTGGTGGTAGGACAAGGGTTGGGGCACCTCTCCTACGAAGGCAGGCTGAGGGAGATGAGTCTGTTCATTCTGGAGAAGAGAAGGCTCTAGGGAGACCTTCCAGTTGACTTCCAGTACTTACAAAAAGGTGGAGGGGGAATTTTTGTAAAGGCATGAGGTAAGAAGACAAGTGGAAATGGCTTCAAAATGGAAGACAGTAGGTGTAGATTTGACATTAAGTCTCTGGGGAGGCCTCATTGTAGCCTACCAGTACATAAAGAGATTTTATAAAAAGGTAGGAACAGACTTTTTACATTAGCAGATAGCAATAGGATAAGGAGGGATGGCTTTAAACTAAAGCTCAAAGTGGGTAGATCAAGCTCAGAGAGGGTAGATTTAGGTTAGATGTAAGGAAAAAATCTTTAACAGTGAGGGTGGTGAGGCACTGGAGTAGGCTGCCCAGTGATGTGATTGATGTCTCATCCCTGGGGACTTTCAAGGCTAGGCTGGATCAGGTCCTGGGCAACCTGATCTAGCTGTGGTGTCCCTGTGCAGTGCAGGGGAGTTGAACTAAATGGCCTTCAGAGGTCACTTCCAACTCTAAGGATTCTATGATTCTGAGAAGGGAGATTTAGTTTAGATGTTAGGGGGAAATCCTATACTCCTGGGGTGATGAGGTCCTGACACTGCTGCCCAGAGAGGTTGTGGATGCTCTATCTCTGGAAGTCTTCATGGCTAAGTTGAATGGGGCGTTGGGCAACCTGGTCTGGTGGGAGGTGTCCCTGCCCATGGCATAGTTTTGGAACTGGAAGGGTTTAAAGGTCCCTTCCAACCCAAAGCATTCTATGATTCTTTGATTCTATGATTCTAAGGATTCAGAGAATGATTTTTTTCTCATCTATAAATGGCTTTGATAGCAGAAAACAGATTCTGTCCCATTCATTATAAGTAGGAGAGTTGGAGATGTATGTTTTTGCCTTCAGGTTTGGTCCAACCAGGAGCTTTTGCTGTTAACATGGTGTACAGAGGTGTCTTTTAAGGTGTGATGCAGGTCATAGAAACATACCTTGGTGATGGAAACATACCCGGGTGTCCAACAAACCTGCATCTTAGAGGTAACTCCTCTCAAGTAGCCCAGTTCTGCTCCACTGCATGCAAACCATAAAGTTATTCCTGCTTGTAAGACCTTTTTTCATCATATTGTATCTTCTGTTTATTAATTTTAGAATAAACAAGCATAGCTTGTAGACAAGTATTACTTTTAAATCACTAGAAAATCTATTATTTAATACTTACATAAGAATCATAAGAATATAATTTATTTTAGAACTAAGTTGTTCTTAGTGGAAATTTCTTATACATCCCACAAAAGAATAACTCAAGATTTGAATTGCAGATAACACTGAAATCCATATTAAAAAATAAATAACTTCCTAAATTCTGAGACTTTCCAGGGAGAATGCAACAGCATTAGGGATTGCATTTCAATCACTTCTTGGATATAAAACATCTATCATAATTTCTTTCCTTCTCATTTTTTTCTATGTAGTTTCATTTTTTTAACATGATATGAAAAGCTTAAGGGTGTAATAAACAATTTACATTGTGTAGCAATGCAACTGAAGGGGAAATAAAGCCATTATGCCTTCTACACTTTCACACTTGTGACTGTCCCTTTCTGCTAAAACAGTGCTAAGTGGTACACAACTCCTACAGAAATAAGTACAGTTAAGCACTTCTCCATCTTTGTAGATGTAGAACTTTACCTGTGAAGTAATGATGGGGAATATTTCATACAGATAAGAGGCATTTCAGTTACTTCAGAAAAGCCATCACGTGGGCAGTGGCAAATTGTAATTTTGAGTATCCCATGAGTTGCTCTGAAAACTGCTTGATTGGAGATTCAATTCCTCCCCCCCAAATGCAAATCTTATTGTGATTGGAAGACATCGTGGCAAGAAACAAAAGGCTATAACTGAAGAAGTGACACAAGGAAGGAGGTTATGCTAGAATTAGAGTGGTGTGTTTTGGTTGCAAATGGACTTGATGATCTTGAAGGTCTTTTCCAACCTGAATAATTCTATGATTCTATGGGTCCAAAGTTAAAGAACTGAGATGGAAGGAGTTTGTGTCTCCTTATACATTCTGGGAAGATTTCTATTGTGCTTCCACAGATTCTAAGAAATGTCAAAAGTGAACAAGGACAGCAGTCACCTCAGAGACAGAACACGAATTTAGGATATAACTTCATTCTTCAGCAATTGCTCTCTAAGTAGGTTTTGCTCCATGCCAGCTACAAAGGGTGTGCAAGCCAGCTGCACAACCTGCATGACCATGTTTTGACATGAAATTAAGTCAAATTCCACTTGCCTGCACATTTGACTCAATCTCTTAGGCATAATTATATCACTCATTTGTGCATGCAACCAGGGAAAACCCGTGCACAAGGAAAAGAGGAAAACTTCTTCAAAGGTTAGTTAGTTTTTACACAGGGGAGGAATACTTCTGTGCTGCTTGCCAAAGGGAAAAAAAACTATATAGATACAGAATGAGTTATAATCAGAAGTGTTTTGTTTTCTCTCAGCTGAACCTCTCATATTTATGGCTGGATGGAAGACTTGGATGGATGATAATCAACAGCACAGGTACTTCACTGTCTTCTGGTAGAAGTAGCTGACACAGAGCAATTAGTGCATTAGCTTCTCTACCCTGAAGATCTGCGTCCAACATGTAATTCAGGATTCAGATCCGCAGTGGAGAGTGTAGTCCATCAATTTCATTGGAGCCAATATGCTATAAGCAATGCAGCCATGATCCCAGGTGAAAACTCTGCTTGATGGTTCCATTCTATGCTCTCACCTGTTCAGTCATAAATTCACCACTGTATTTAATGGGGAAGCATGTAATAAAGGATAAGTAATTTTAAGACAGACGTTTGCAAAGTCTCTCTAAAGTAATTTCTACATAATTTGGAATGTTGTTGACTTGCTTTGTATTTTTTGATGACAGTAGTACTACTTAAATACTTGAAATGCATTGTTTTTTGTAAAGATTCAACGGTATTTATACACAATTTAATGTCTAAAAAAATTCAGACCAGGAGGAGTAAACGAGAATGACAAAGTGAACATGGGACAAATGAGTGTTGATCAGTGCTGACAGACCCTGAAACACACATCCAGCCATTGCTGTAAGGAAGGATAATTGTTAGCTGAGTGTAACTGAGTAAAGGAGGAAAGATCAGTAAAGTCATAGTCCAAGAGAATGTTGTTTTGAAATGGAGGTGAGAAATGAGTTTGGAAAAGGAATCCTGCTGCTGTAAATCATGCTGCTGCATGCAGTCTGGCCTCTTAAGGTGGATGAAAAACACCTTTTGGTAATGCAACCTTTTAGCCACCACAACCTTGATAATCTGACTTTATTGCACTTTAAATTGACTTTGAAACAAGTCAAGGGAAATAACAAAGATGGTGACATTTTAGCAATGAGAGCACTGCCATGTCCTGAGAAAAATCCGTAATTTGATTGCACTGTTCAGCACATGCCACTGCAAAAGCAGGATGGGATGTCCCATGTTTAGTGCTTCTCTCAGTGGGTTTATCACAGTAGGAAGAATGCTTATACATTACAAGTAATTATTCTGTCAGCACTAGAACTTTCAATGCACAGAGAGAAGTAGCAGAACTGTGATTTCCCATGTGCAGTCAGGGTGATTTAAGCAGCGAGGCTTGTCCAAGAAAAACAAAGGACTAAATTATATGGAATCTCAATTACCTATTTATTTATTTTTCACATTCACACAGCCCTCAGAGTATAACCTGGAGGGACAACGCAAATACGCAGCTGCATTTGGAAGATGTTACACAGACATGTGGCTTCAACTGCACTGTGTGGTCTGAGGGATCGTTAAAGATGTAAGTAGTTAAAACATCCTCAGCTTCCATAGTAACTCTATTGTTTATTCCTAGACTACAGGTCACTGTTGGTTTAGTTTCTAACTTTGCTGCAGGAGAGAGCATAGGAAATGCAAGCTTTCTTAACAGTTACTCTAAAGCTTTCCTCCTGAAGAAGTGGTCTCATAATACCTACACAGCTGCTTCCATAGCTGCACTGTCAGTGAAGTAACCCTAGTCTAGAAAAATATTGTTTAAAACAATGGTACATTTGGTAAATCACTTTTATAACTGCTTCTTCAGGTCAGTGGCAAGCATAGTCAATCCAAAAGGTTTTCTTCTTTAGGATATGAGGAGGTTGCATATTTACATCTATGCTTTCTCAAGCTTTTTGACTTCTGACTCTCCCTCATAACATGTATAGTGTATATATGCATATGTAATATGTATAGTGTATATGTAATGAATCTACATGATTCCACTGAACTAAGACGATTTTTTTTACTCATTTTAGCGACTCTGCAGAACTGAATTTGGTCCTTAATGAGAAAAATAATATAAAATTAGCTTTCTAACTAAGTTACTTGCTCTTGGTGATAACCTCATGCATCTTCACAAGCATGAGTTCCATGGCAAAATTAAATCACTCTGAGGAACCTCTCCTCTTCCTGGAAATTATTTCTTCAAACAAGGAATCTCAAAGGTGGTAGAAGAGCCTGTACACCAAGTCATTCAGCAAAGTCCACCATGAAAAGAAATACTTCCAATCATTATTGCTCCTACAAAACAGCTCATAGTCCTTAGTCATTCAAGGAGAATCCCTGGAGGCATTCAAGGCCAGGCTGGATGTGGCTCTGGGCAGCATGGTCTGGTGGTTGGTGACCCTGCACATAGCAGGGGAATTGAAACGAGATGGTCATTGTGGTCCTTTTCAACCCAGGCCATTCTACGATTCTATGAGGGAGAGATGGATGTTAGTAATTTATATGCAGAAACTAGCCATGAGATTAAATGAAGATGATTGCCCATGGTCTTCAAACTCAGTAATCTCTCTACTCTTGTAGCAAAAGAGAGATGTTCCTCAAACTCCCACCTATATGAGCTTGTAATGCACTTACCCACTGACTTCAAGAAGTTCTTCAAACAGCACTGCTGAGAGATAAGATTCATTCACTGCACTCTGCCTTTTCGTTGTGTTCCTCCAATATCTGCAAGGTACCTTTTTAATCAGCACATTTTGTCTTGAGGTTGGACTTGGCAGAGGATTGCTGGAACGGCAATAAAAATGGCTTTGTTTTATTCCTGTTCACAGGAGCAGGGGCACCAGCAGCGATCAGTTTTGTCACTAAGGCAACTACTGGCAGGGAGAGAGAAGGAAAGGGTTTCACAGAGCAGCTCTCCTATGGCCGTTACACAGCAGCATAGCACACAAATTCTTTACTTGGAGAACACAATAGCCTAGTTTACTGGCTGTGAAATTATTTTCCTCCATAATATTGAGAAGATGGAGCCTGTGGGGGGTAAAAGAGGGGATGCTGCTTGCTGCATTATGGTCTGTGCTCTGTTTCTCAGTGTAGCCATGTGTTTCATGACCAGACAAACATGAATCAGTTTAAGGCAAGGCAAAATGCCTCCCTCCTACCTCCCCCACCCACGTTCCCAACATAACACAAAACAGAAGCTATACAATTATGCCAGAATGAGAGAATCAATTACATCTCTGTCTCTTAGGAAGAAGCAGAGCCTATAATGCAGATGTTTTTACAGCTGTGAGTACTGCTGGTGATTTAATGACTTTGGATAATTGATCCCTAAAGTTGTTGTTTTTATGGATGAAGGGGGACAACTGTTTGGGGGAGGGAAAAAGGAAGAGAGGAATGTATAAAAGCAAAAAAAAAAAAAGAAGAAGAAGAAGAATCTAAGCTGCCATTAAATTCATTTCTATTTTGCAAGACATAGCACTTAAAAATGATGCTTAACAGAGACCATTTGGAGAGAGATCTAACACGCAGAATGACTGTAACCCTACCTCTTGCTGAGTCCTCACTGACTTTGGAGCTGCTGCCATACCACAAATTCAGAGTACTTCCTTTTCTGCATAAACTCTTTGCTATGCTCACAGCTAGTGACCAAAAGAGGATGGAAAATAAACTAAAATATAAATCACAGCTTTGTTTCCTGCACTTCTTCCCTTTTGTTGCATTATCCATGCTGTCAGAGCATCAGGTTTGTTACTGATGGCTTCATTCTAATACCAAATCATGAATCTTCTTGCCCTCTTTATCTAATAGTGCAACAACAAACAGCTAACCCTAGTATTTCAGAGCTGAAGGCACATTATTTATCTAGCAAGATCATATTAGAGTTCAGCCTGATTCATGATCCTTCCTCCTCTCCTCTCCTCTCCTCTCCTCTCCTCTCCTCTCCTCTCCTCTCCTCTCCTCTCCTCTCCTCTCCTCTCCTCTCCTCTCCTCTCCTCTCCTCTCCTCTCCTCTCCTCTCCTCTCCTCTCCTCTCCTCTCCTCTCCTCTCCTCTCCTCTCCTCTCTTCTCCTCTCCTCTCCTCTCCCCTCCTCTCCCCTCCTCTCCTCTCCTCTCCTCTCCTCTCCTCTCGTCTCCCCTCGCCTCCCCTCCTCTCCCCTCCTCTCCCCTCCCCTCCTCTCCCCTCCTCTCCCCTCCCCTCCCCTCCCCTCCCCTCCTCTCCTCTCCCCTCCCCTCCCCTCCCCTCCCCTCCCCTCCTCCCCTCAGACAATATTTAAGATTGACCACAGTCACAGTAATACTTAGTTGATCATTTATTACTAACCCTATCAAAGTCAACAGAAGAAATATTTTTAACAGCTAAATAACCAGAAGAGAGAGAGGTTACAGTGACATGGTGAAGTTCGCTAGGAGTACTTAAATCCCAGCCAGGAGTGGGAACTCATTTGTCTGAGCCAAAGAGCACAGTAGCATAAGAAACACCCCAGGAGATCTCATTTGGATTTCCAGTTGCCACCTCATCAAGGAATAGGTTCTGTGTCTGTATCTATCCTGGCACATATACTTACTCATATCCCCAGAATTATTTGGCATGGATGCTTCTTTGCTAACAACATCAAGCCTAGAGGATTATCTAGTAAAATATATCACCTAACTTTTCAAACTACTAATTAAAGAGACACTAAAGCTTCCTGGTAGTGTCTGTGGGTGAGATTTACTGATAGTGTCAATAACTCCAGAGATTCCACCTGCTTCCAATGGCATTTGCCAGATTTACTCCTGCAGAGGTGTGGAATCACTAAGTCGAATAGTTTCTGTTGGTGGAACTTCCCCACCACCACTCATTCCTATTCATTGGCTTGTCTTAGCTCTGTACTTGTAAATTCTTTAGAAAATCCTTGTTTGAAATCTAATATTCAGAACCGAGTACTGAGACATTCCACTGCAGATAAAACATCCCTGTGTGCCAGAAAATAAACAGAAAAAAACCAATCTGGTAAAAAACCAAAACAAAACAAAACAGAATGACAAAGTGTTGTAGACTATCACTAAAAACATCTCCAAAGTAGAAATTCCAGTTGTTTGTTTTTTTTAAAAAGAATGAGTGTGGATGAGTGTGCAGGAAGAGGATCCGTATAAGTTCCTTCCAGGTATGTCACCTCTGCCTTCAGACCAGGTGGCCCAGCTGCTGTCTCCTCCATCAGCCTCTCACTTTTCTAAAAGAGAGGGGAAGAAACCTAAGAAAAGTTCAGTGTGAAGCACAGATCTTCTCTGGGAGCCCTAAGACATGGAGAAAGATTGTGATGTGGGACAACACGGTCACATCTACCCCATGCTCTCAAAACAAAGGTCTATGTTTAAATATTGAAGGACTGCTACAAAGCACTCCCTCCATAACTACCTGGCCCTAAACCACAGGCTCCAGCCCATGCTTTAGTCATAAAATATGAACATACATAGTATTTAATTTGGTCATATCTTTTAAGTAAGGAAGGAATATTTCCTATGATTTACAGCTGAGTAGAAACTTTCAGCATACTCACACCTCCAAAAGGCACCAGTTCAAAACATAGTATGTATGGTGGACATTAGGTTGGATATTAGGAAAAATTTCTTCTCCAAAAGAGTTGTCAGGCACTGAATTGGCTGCCCAGGGAGGTGGTGGAGTCCCTGGAAGTGTTCAAGTTGTACTATGGGACATGGTTTAGTAGGGAAATATTGGTGGTAGGTGGATGGTTGTACTGGATGATCTTGGATATATGTTCCAATCTTGGTGATTCTATGATTCTATGAAAATACATGTTTAGGTCTGAAAGCATGTATGTTTCTCATATCAGTCGCTCCAAAAAAGAGAACAACCCAAAACCACAACAACAAACAACCCAAGACCTTTCCCTGCAAGCATCATAACTGTTTTATAAAGAGAAAATGAATGAATATTAAAAAATAACAATCAAAAATCAATTAAAAAAAAAAAAAGAATATTCGTCCTTGTAAATGATGTTCCTTTTAGATTTCTTTTTTCTTAAATAAGTCAATAACAGGTTTTCAAAACCTTTTATATGTTACTTATGAAAGAAAATATAAACATTCATGAAATTAAATTACCTCAAGTAAAGATAAAGCTATTGTAGGAGAGACTGTTAGAGCCCAGGAGTTCCTGCTCTTGTGTGGTTTTCTTTGTGAAAGAAGGAAATGGCAATTAGAAACATTGCAGCTGGACCTGTTTGAATGATCACCGCCAGATGTAACACACCAGCATGTTGCATCTGATTTCATTCCCGCAGGCTGATACAGTAACTAGCAACGTACAAGCTTGTATTGGGCAGATTTCAAACTACTGGCAGACTACAATTCCCATAAAATGCAAAGCAGCTGTTCCATAAGGGAAATGTTTTACATCTGCCCTACCTTGTTCTCAGCCAGTGAAGGAAGTCTTATGACAAAGAATAATCTAGAAAAACAGATTTCGTGGACAGTTGTACTACTAAAATATCGGTGTTCTTTTTAGCCATGCTTTGTCAACCACAGCACCTGCCACCTGAGAAGCATGCACCAGCCATGCTGCTGGGCTAGAGGTGAGGTCCTTTTACAGCCATGCATCCAGGTGCCTGCTCAGCATTTCATTTAAGCTCAGTGCCAGGCCGTGATATTATTATTATTATTATTATTATTATTACAACAGGTTTACCTCAGAAGGAAATGAATCATGCCCCGAGTACTGACTCTGTAGAGTTGATGTGAATTGACTCTAAGGAAGTGTAGTTTGACTGGGTAATATAAATATCTGTGTTTAGTCATGAATCATGACATTATGGCTTGAGTGTACCAAAGTGTTACAGCAGTGTAGGACTGCAGAAGGCTGAACAGTAGACAGAAGACTTTGATGTTGAGGGCAGAGGATGCTGAAACATATTTGTTTCTAACGATTTCCATTCCTTTTACTTTATATGATCATTGTGAGAGAAAGGGAGAGAGCCTCTCAGATTTGAAGGAGGTGAATGTGGAAAGGCTTGGTTAGTATTTTGAGAAGATATAAAAATGGCCTATGCACAAAAAAAAATCACCCTTCATCTACTCAGTAATGCACTGTGCTTCCACAACACAGTATGAATATCTGTATATGTGCCATCTGAATATGTGCTGTCTGGATTGTGACTACCAGACTTCACATGAAATACAAGTGCGAGTGAGTCAATAATTTCCTTATATTTCATGCAGAGACTTAAATATTCTTTGCAAGAGTTTCTATGTGCAACTTCAGCAAGGATTACAAACAGCTCATGTTCAGATTTGTTTTTTATAGCACAGTAGGAATACACTGCAGTGGTTTAAGTAAGAAAACTGGGAACCTAAAATTGCTGTAACTAATTGGAATGGATGGAAAAGATGGATTTTTTTTTCCATCTTTTTTGAGAAAAGAATATTTGCCATGGCTCTGATGAGGCTAAGGTTACATCCCAGAATGTTTGGCAGGGACTCGCCAGTCACCCAACTGGAGCACTGGACTAGATGATCTCTGAGGTCTTTTCCAACCTTAACAATTCCGTGATTTTAGCCAGATAATCCTTTCTTCACTGTGGGTTTTATTTCTCCAGGATAGACTGTGATCCAGGAAGAAATCTTCCCAGTGAGGTCAGAACACTGGGAACAGGAATTTCAGTGTGTTTGAAAAGAAAGCGGATACATTTATTCCCAGGGACTTCACAGTGCATAGTAATGCAACAGCCCATGGCACCACATCTGCCGAGAGATTTATCTGCTTATTCTCTGTCATCCCTAGGAGAAAAATCTCCAAAGTCCTTGTTCTCTGCTTCTTCTTTTTTTTCCCCCCCATGTTTCAAAATCCACATTTCCTTCCTTAAACCACTTTTTTCTTTGTCAGGAACAAAGAAATATTTAGTTTTGAAAAAATAAATTGGTCATCTCCTTTCCTGTAATGAGGTTTGGCCAAGTGAGCAATATGAGGACTCAAATCTGTGGTTGCTGTGATCTTTCTCAGCTGCTATTTTTCAGGGGAAAAAGAAAAAAATAGGAAAGAAATGGAAAAAGGATCATAAACTGTCATCTACTGTCATCTCTATGCAAATATGCATGGCTACAAAATTTTCTCTTCAGATAGGCAGTAGACAAAGTGGATAGATCTGCTTTGTTTCTGCCTGCCAGGTGAGTATGCCTTGAGAAGGAAGGCAAGTGAACTATGAGTTAGGACAGCAGGGCTGAGAGAGCTGATAAGTTCAACGCTTATGACTTAAAATGGGAGGTTTGGGGAGCTTTGGAATTTATGAATCAACATAATTTGATGATGCTACTGTAGAAGTCCATTACTTTCCTCCCTAGCAGTACTTTAAAAACAATTGCTTATCATATGGTATCTCTGAGTACCAGTCCAGGAATGCCACGAGGCACCACTAAAGCACAACATCTTGTTGTCGTCATGTAAGGATGATGTAACCAAGAGCATTGAATGTAAAATGAGCATGAGACATTTCAGGACATAAGCACGTGGCATCTGATTGAATCAGAGAAAATTCAGCTAAGATGATAACAAAAAACATTTTTACTGCAAGTGTGGTCAAACACTGGAACAGATTGCCCAGAGATACTGTGGAATAAAAATATATTCTAATCTGGGTTAGAAACAACCTGGGACAACATAGTTGATTCTGCTTTGAGCAGTGTGGTTGGGCTTGAGTCCTCCAGATAGCCTTTGCAGCCTCAACAATCCTGTAATTCTATGATATAGAATAAATATAGCTCTGGAGCCATAGAAGATCAACAGGTATATCCATAGAATTATGGAGGCATCCAAACGATCTGGTTTAGCAGTGAGAGATTGGAAGGCCTCACACTTATTTCTTAACAATAAGGCTGTCCTCACAGCTGCTGTGTTTCTTTTTGACACAATCCATATCTGGATAAACCTACATACAGGAAAATCCTCTGTGATTTGTAGCAATGTTACTGGTGGACATGAGTAGCTCTATTGCACACAATGCCAGTTAATTTGCAACAGACGTTCAGACATAGATGAGAGGTTTGCTGTATGGTATAAATGATTTCTTCTAGAAATGAACTCTCAGCTTCATCTATTTCGAGCACTACTCTGAAGCCCTTCTGAACCAAAAGGGATTGTAACCTGTTTTTCTTATTTGGAGTAAAAACTATTCTCTCTCTCAACCCACATCTATCCAGCAGTACAGAAATTTCCTGACAGATGAAAATGCATCAAAATGTCAGAAATGAAATTAGTTCTACTAAGACGACTGTTGATTTCCTGAACATGTAGTTGTCTCTCTTATTTTCCTTAAAAGCTTATTTACAGGATGTGAAATGCATTTTTTTTAGAAGAGTACTGAAGTATTGCTTAATATAAAAGATATTTCACATTGTACTGCATTAAGCAAATGATGATATTGTACAGTACCAGAACGTTTTAAGTGTCAGAGATGGATGATTTGGGAAATGATGTACTGTGAAATTACTGTGAGATCTCATAGAATTATTATAGTGACATGTGAAACGTGCCAAGAGAAGCCTGCTTATAAACACTTGCAAATTATAATATTTGAACAGTGATCCATTAATAATGTTTCCATAAAATATTTTCATACGATTAGGTTTAAAGACATGAGAGACACTTGGTTAGTCGATAAAAAAAATCACAATTTTCCACAGAAATCACACATCAACAAGAGTGGCTGCATCTGGAAATGTCTAAAACCATTCCCCGCTGTGCTATTGTTAACACACAGCAGAATAATCCATTCTAGAAAAGGGCACCATTTCATCCACGATGAAAGGTAGCCACATGCAATTGAACTTCAAATTACAAGTGCACCAACACTCAGAAAACAACATGCAAATAGAAAAGTAGGATCGTATGTTTAAATCCAGTCTTACACACTAGGAATTTTCTATGCTTACCATGCAGCTGTGCTAATGATCCACCTGTCAATTTTGCTGTTTAAAAACATGCACAAGCCTTCCATAGATAGCATGTGTATGTTTCCCTGCTGTTCTATCAATTTTCTAATGAGTTAATTTTATTCATGCAGCATTATAGACCTTTGTAAGTACACCATGAAATGACTGGTGGGCCCAATTAAAACAGAGTTCACATTCAAGTCAGCTCTCTCTTCTCTATTATTTATTTATTTATTTAGTCACTTGTTTGTTTATTGGTGATTAAGGTTGCTCTTCCACTCATTAGTGAAGCGTATTAAATGGTAACATCAATAACTGACAATAGAACAGCAGTAGGACTGGCTGTTCCATGAACCTGTAAAACTATGTTAAAGAAAGCTTGAACATCGTGACTCCAAACATGGTGGACATGTTTTCTCCCTGCTTCTTAGCCTGACTGATGGTCATGTAAGGGATGTTACAAGAGTGTGGACTCACGGAATCACAGAGTCACTAAGGTTGGAAAAGAGCTCCAAGGTCAACAAGTCCAACCCCAATCCACCCCACTGTGCCCACTGACCACGTCCCTCTGTCACATATCCATGCTTCTTGACCTCCAGGGATGGTGACTCCAGCGCCTCCCTGGGCAGCTGTGCCAGTGCCTTTTAAGCACAGCAGAGCTATGCTCCATGCTGTTGAATAGGTCTGCTTTACAATCAGAGGTGCCAGGATTATACTACTTGGCTTCTAAAGAGAAAAAAAATAACATAAAGAAAACAACCACCACAGCTCCTCTGCATGAATTCCTCTATGAGCCATCACTACCAAATTCTCAGAGGTGGAGCTCTGATGAATATTTAAAGGAGTCTTCTGCTCTTGTAAATTCTACTCAGGATCCTGTCGTATACTGAGGTATTAGCTTGAGACATTTCCCACTTTGGGGACCAGCTGTGATGGATGCCATATCAAATTGTAAAGAATAACTATCATATTTACCAAAAAAGACCTTTAAAACATAACAGGCAGATTTCAAATAAAGGGAAGATGAAGGCAGCAGGGGAAGGAATGAATAGAGAGCGTGAAATCACAAAATTAATAGCATATTTTAGCCCAGAAGAGGAAGATGAACATTATTTAAACCAACTCGAAAAAAGAAATCACAACATACCATTAACCTACTTATTACTATACAGCGGTATGATAAGAAAATCTTCCTGAAAGAGAAATCTCTGCGTGTGCCTATTTGTGTGTGCGTGGGGGGTGGCCTAGTTTTACAAAGGCAAATGAGATAAGCAATCATGTTGTTTGTCTGTATTTATTTTAATTCATTCTTACCTAATAATGGCCAATTTCAGGCAAATTTGGCAAAGTATCAAAATCTTGAAGATACTATGTTCTAACACAAAGCAGATCATCATGACACACAGTGCAGGATCTCTAGGCAGCCTGTAATGATGTTTCTTTCCTCTGTCGCTGGTCTCTCAACGCCGTATCTATGGGTCCAGGGCCAACTGGCCAACCAGCACTGACATCCCTTGCCCTTCTGCTGAAAAAGATCTGTAGGTGATACATGAGGGTCAGTGATGTTATGAAGGGAGTGAGGAAGCCTGGGGAAACGGAAGGCTGCTCAGGTTACTGCTGTACTTATGTTCTACCAAGAAATATTGAAGGTATGATAGATGTGAAAGGGTAGAAAAGGTGCTTAAGAGGATTGCTGCAATTCTTGTTGAAGGATTTAGGGGATATGTCAGAGAATATGAGGGTGCACCATTTCAACATCCACTACCATGGAATAACATGATTCATTTGTTATGTCTCTCAGTTTCAATGATAAATTGATATTTTGTACCTTTTTAAAAGTTCTAATAGAAAATTGATCAGTTTGTGCTTCAAGTCTGAGCTAACCTGAAAGCTCTACTCTTTATCTTGAAGGAGGACACTAATCAAACACAATCTTCCTGTCCTTAATCTACTTTGTTCCAAAGTCCCTCTCATATCCTGGTCTTTAAGAGACTACATATAACAATATCTCAAGTCAAGAACTAGCATTCCTATTATTGTGCTCCAGTGAAAAATATATATCTTTTCAGAAAACATTACCATGCAATCATGTCCATATGACAAACTCTAGCAGTAATTTTCTAGGGTTAACAGGCTTCAGCTTCTCAAGTCTCTGAAATGCTCATTAATTTCCTGTTAAAGACAGTTCAATAGGGAACAAATCTTGCTTTCTGAAAGCACTTCATGTTATATCTTTTAGTTTATTCACTTTATATTCCAGATTTTTTCACTTATTCTAATATCTTGTTCTTTTGCATGACTGACTTGTACTAATAGTCCGGAGAGAAGGTGGCTATAAAATATTTGGTTGTCACTAATGTGTCATCAATTTCTCCCTTTAAGATACTCTTTACTTAAAAGAACTAGGAAACATGAGATCCCATTGTGCAGCTCCTCCCAAAGACCATTAAATCAAAATCATTTGTGAGAAGAACAAACCTGTAGCTAACAGTTCACTTCTGGACTTTGGAATGGTAATAATATTAGGTCATTTGGACCAACTCTCACTTCAACCACTGTTAGCTTCAAAGTGACAGCAAAACTTAAAACATGGTGGTCTTACATAGGATTGGATAGCAACTCCGAAGCAGACAGAAGAATGTACTTCATAATTATAATGCAGAATATGGACAGAAATCCCTGAGCTAGAAATCCCATAATTAATTCTTGCCTGTGCTGTGCTTCTGTTTCCAACCAACAAGTTTTCTACTCCTCTGTGGTTTCTGTATAGCCAATTTTTTTTTTATGTGGTTGGCCCAGACCATATTACCTTTCACTGAAAGACATTGGCCTGTTGTTTGCATATTTCTCATGCCTCCCCACTCCTTTCCATCACATTTGCTTTTGGGTGTGGAGACCAATCATTGACATCAATAGAAAAAGCATTCACCACTCAACGTAACTTGGGTGTACTTTATAAATATTTTCAGGGTTTCTTATGTTACTAGATGTTTGATATTTTGTAGGAATTAAAACAGCCTTGTTGCTGCCCAAAGAGGTTTTTGTAAGTGAAACTCGTTAGGAAGCTATTTAAATCTCTTCAAAACTAATGGCAACATTTCAATAGTTTAGTCTATTAACAGAGATGGCTACACTGTTTGTCACAAAAGGAGAATTACATGTGGGAAGCATCAGGAGGACTTCCTTATTTTTAGAAATGAATAATATTTTTAGGTATTGCTATGGAAGCCACTTTGGAAGTGACCAGAATGGCATGAAATGGGACTTAAAATACACTTGCAGAAAATTACCTACCCAGTCTCTGTGCACCCCAAAGACCTCAGGAAAGGTATAAATAGACACATACTACAAATGTAAGCTGATTCATTACAAAATGCCAGTCAGCTGAAACAGCTTTGTGTATAAATCCTGAGATTTATATCGATGAGGTGCATTCTTGAAACTGGAATATACTCAAAGCTGCAAGATGTATTTTCTGGAGAGATCTTATCATTGCTCAATAAAAATACTCATATGAAGCAAGACGTTCACTACAGAATAGGAAACAAACTTATACAGATCTATATGACTATGGCTGTTTTAATCTCCTTCTCTAGAAAGGCACAATTATCTGTCTAGTTATACTTCCAGCAAACTCCTCATGCTTCAGTGAAAAAAAAAAGCGTGAGATTTCAGCCAAAAACTTAAGAATTTCAGGCAAAAGGTTTTGGGTCAAAAGTCCTTCACATCCTGACAGCTTGTATCTTGTGATTATGAGATAGTATGTCCTATGACATTAGGCACTTTATCTTGCTGTAATATTGCACATTTCTACACCCCTTAGAAATACCGGTCTGTATCCATTTTGCCAGTTTATGTAAACAGCAACAGCATATATAATGAAAAAGCCAAATCCTCTCAGCATCTGCCACTGAAAACAGTAAAAAGTCAATAGAAAACAAACTGATCCACCTTTTTACCTGGATAAAACCCACCCCAGGGCCAGAAGTTTGATCAAACCTTATAAAGTAGCAGTTGTGTTGTGTATTCCCCACTAACTCAGCTCTTGCTATGGAAATCTGCCGGTAGAAAGGTGGAAAAGGAGGGATCATTTCTTCCCGTCCTCCTTTGAAATTTCATTCTGAGAAATGGTGCAGAAGTCGCTGAGAACTGTATGTGTCTGCCATTCCTGCCTCCTGTGATCCTGCATGGAAATTTGGAAGACTGGATATGTAAAAATCTTCCAGCCTCTCACACAGATTTCAATTAATTTATTTTAAGAGTGCATATTTTTCCCCAGAACTAGAATAGAAAAACAGAGCTAATTCTCCTACAAATTAAAACTTCAGGGCTAGTAAAGATCTGTGATCACTCACCGAAAATTTAAGGTAAAGTAACCTATTAGTGACTGCTATAGATATGAATGATCCCTGAAGTCAGAAAATAGTGCTGAACTAAACATTAGGGTAGCACCATTAGGATCTACACATTCTGAATGTTTTCTTATAGCAGAGCAGCTCCTCTGTTCATAGCTGGGAAGTCAATAACAGTGTGTAAGAATACCCAAGAGGAGACTGTCTTTGTATCTGCAACAGTTTCAGGACAGGATTCAGTTGGATGGTCAAGATACCTACATTTAAGACTGCAGATTAGCAAACACGAAGATAGGTGCATCTCCACAAGCTTGGTGTTTACTCAAATAGAAGATTTAATCACAACAACTAAGAAAAGACCAAGGAATCTTTTTCTGTCCCACACCAGTGAATTTCAGAACCTTTCTTAATGGGAAAAACAAGTGAAGGCCTTTGCCTGAGAGGTTAGATCTCATGATCAGCACAGTAAATCAATTACGAATGCCACAGAAGCTCTTTGGTGCCTGCATTGCTCCCTACTTTGTGTACATCTTCCAGGACCTTGTGTAATGAGATCTTCCTCTTCACAGATTTTTAGACATAAAGAACTCAATGATAATGAGAGCATTAACCCATTTATCTCCTTGTTGCCACCACCCTTAAAACACTCATGAATTATTACTGCATCTACACCTTTATCTAAATGCCTGGCAGCATGAATGAACCTTACAAGTGTAAAAATGGAAATGACGAAGTGATATTCTCTGGAACAGTGAACATAAATATTCTATATTTTCAGTCCCACTACATTGCCGAAATTAAAAGATGTAACTATATTTATCACTTCCCATGAGGCATCTGCAGTAAGATAACTTGTTTATCTATACAACAACTGCAAGAGAACAGTGTAATTTTGGAATATTTTGGGTTTATACAAACAATATACAGCTAAGTAAAAAAAAGTACTGTCTTGTCAGTGGCATGGATGTATATACTCAGACCATTCCAGCTCAAAATGTTCTGTTTAGCTGTTGGCCTTCTGTGAATTCTCTCAAGCTTTTCAACATCTAATGTCTTTTTGCCTATAAGCTTTTAGAAGCAGGATCATACAGACATTAATTTAAGCTTTAGTCAATAGTACTGCAGTAGTTTACTGGAGGAATTGTTTTGGGGCCACTGGGTTGGTCCATTTGTGACTCCATTTGCAGTCAGCATAAATACATGTAAATTTTCAGATGGAATGTAAAGAGTTACAATCAAAAATTTGATCATGGAATCATAGAATCACCAAGGTTGGAAAAGATATCCAGGACCTTCCAGTCCAACCATCCACCTACCACCAATATCACATCCCATTACCAGACCTTTCATCATGCTTATGCCCCCTCATCATGGCTTATTCATGTCATCGCTTTTAGCAGTTTGCATATTTATGAACAAATGTTTTAAAAGATGAAGCACAGGAAGATTAAGATTTCATCAAAAATCACTGATGAAGACCTCGAGAACTCAGTAAGTATTACAGTCTTTGCTATTGAATTGATGGATGCTTTAGTTTCACAAAAATAAATATCCCACTAGTTTTTTGTTGCCCCCTTTTTTTTTATATGTTGTACTAATAAAAAGTTTTGTTTCCTGTATACATTAATTATATCATATATTCTATGAGGGCTGCTTTGAAAGTAATGCCTCCTATTTTATGGTATTGGTCCACCATGTCAGAGGCAGACGTTGGTGGATGGCAGCAAACATTGAGCCTTCCCACCAATTCTCCACTACATTTTGTTGCTGTGGGACAGATGGCAGCAGAGGGGCAATCTGACAGAATGGTGTCTGACGTGGAAATGCATATGAAGTAAAAATGTGTCACTGAATTCCTCCATGAGGAAAGATGGAACCCACTGACATTCATCGACACTTGCTGAACATTTACGGTGACCAAACAGTGGATGCCAGTGCAGTGATGCAGTGGATCGTGCTTCTCAGCAGTGGTGACAGTGACAGTGACAGTGGGTCGCTTCCACTGGTACAGATTTGCACAAGCCCAGCGCACAGTCTCTTGTTCATCACCGGTGGTGATGCATAGCAAATGTTGGTGAGTGTTGAAAAATGCTGTTTTGTAGCCAAGAGTTTGCTCTATCAAATAGTGTCATTGTGATTTTTGCATCTGCTGTATTTTCCGTGGAAATAAACAGGAGGCATTTCTTTCGGAGCAGCCTTAGTAGATGCAGCCCTAGACAATTCCTTGTCACTCAGTGCAGCCCTGGCAAGTCAAAAGGTTGGACATCCGTGGAGATGAGAGAGTATTATAAAAACAAACACACGGAAATAAAGAAAAAGGCAAACAAAAACACTTCAGATGAACAGCACTGAGATGTTGGTAGGTATGTTCATGTTACTGAGACTTCAGACTGATTCTACCAGAATTAGACATCAGGCTTCCTCTTTCATGCTGTTTGAAAACAGATTTTGAAATTGAGCATAGATTCACTACTGCTTACATCCCCCCCACCTACATAACAGCTATTATTTGTTCATACTGGAGAAAATGAAGGAAAAAGATCCAAACATCCCATACCAATTCACTGCTTCTCTTCATGGCTCGTTTCCTCTGAACACTTCAGTAATGAGAGCAAAAAAGTGTTGCTCAAATGGGGGAAAAAAAAGAAAAAAAGAAAAAAGGAAAAGCTGCAATCCAAATTTGTTGTTTTTTTACAAATATTTGAAAGCACATGTAAATTCATTTCTGTTTTTTGTTTTTGTTTTCAGCATGGGCATACTGACGGCTTCATTCTTTCCACTTTCCCTTTAACACCACTTGTATTCAAGCAGACAGAGAGAAGAACTGGCTTAGCTGTAAAGTTTTGTGTGTTTTGTTTCCAACTGATAAAATCTCTTGTATGTTTGGTGGTTGTTGGTTTTTTTTTGTGCAACCACAGGAACGCTGTATAGCAGAAAAGCTCCACACGAAGCACCAGCTCGTGCCAGACTGAAGCAATGGTGCAGCTACAGATTGAGAACTGCATTTGTGTATCAGAGAAATACTACTACATGTCACAGATTAATATCTGCAAAGGACCAGGAAATTTCCTGATGGTAGATGTTGCAGTAGAACAATAAAAAAAAAATGAATTGCTGCTCATTTTTTACTTACTTTCCCTGTTCTCATATTTCATACCAAGTATATATTATGACCGTTCCATGGGACATACAAATATTAATTATGACCTGAAATCTTCAGGATAAGGTAGTGCTTCATGCTCAAGGCGTTTCCAGAATCTCATGCAATAGGAAATGAGATGTTTCAACAGATGAAGAACTCTTCAGCAGATGCTAGTTGTGTAATGTAACATCTCCTTGATGTCAGTGAATTAATTGTTGATGATCTGGAGTTTTTAATTGTATATGATCAAGATTATTACACAGGAGATGGATCTGTGTCAACCAAAAAAACAAAGAATGGGAAAACGGAGGGAAAAGACTTCTTTTGGTTATGTGCTTAAATAATTTCACAAAGCTTTTACCAACGTACTGCAACACCTTCCAATTTGCTGCTTTCGTGTTTTTTCTGCAAAATTTGCCATTGAATTTTCATCTCCTGTTTTCAAAATTTCTTCCCATCAAGATTTTTTTTCTTCCTTCAAACTCAGTCCATCAATCACTTCACCTTCAAGATCTGTCTTTCAGAGGAATATCTGTTAACTCTATTTTTCACACACGATTCAGGTTGTCAAAAGAAAGAAGAAATAACTGTGCTTGGGGCTGTGTGGTGATTCTGGATCTTCCAGGAAAGAATTTGGAGGTGTCAGATTGATCATTTTCACCAAAAAGTCACAAGGAAACATTTTTTTTTTCTTTCTAGTTTGGCCCATTAGAAATAACATGACTTCTTCAGAGATATAATGCTGCAAATGAGACTGTACAAGCAGTGGGTGACTGTTCTAATATATATAACACTCCCTAACTTCTTCCTGGTAGACTAAGTATTCATGCTTACTGAATAGCTAGAAGTAGCCCAGAGGATTATTGAGACATCCTTTTATCTGCACATTTGTTTTCTTTCCTTTGTTCAAGAACTGATATTACGGATGTTTCCTTTTCATTCCTTGTCTACACTCAAGTCATATTTGTAAAATGACAACTGTCAAAGAGTTTATAGTCTGGATCCTACTTTAGGTTAGAAAATCATAGAATCACCAAAGTTGGAAAAGTCCTACAAGATCATCCAGTCCAACCGTCCATCTATCATCAATAGTTCTCACTAAACAGCAAAACAGTTTTGGGGCACATCAAAAGCACTAACATTTTTGACACTGCTTTGCAATAAGGTCAGGTTTTCTTATTTCCAGACTCTGTGAAGCCATTGCTCTCAAATGTAATTCTCTGACACTGGTACATAAGCAACACAGAATACTACATTTAATAGCTTTGACATTAGCTGCCATTTGAAAAACTGGCTGGATCAGCTTATGAAGCTAAGAAGTGACTCCATGGCGAAAATAATATGAATGTTGTGCTTGAAAATATGTTTTATTCTGATTTTTTAAGAATCTGTGAATAAGAGGGTATTTGTTTTGCCTCACAAAACCTGCCTCTCTCAATACTGCTTAAATGATTTCATCCACTTCTAAAAATATTGACCCAAAGCTGGCACAAATCAACATGAATTGGACCGGGCCTTCGTTCATTATTGGCTACATCTGTTCTGTAGTACATGTGCTAACAAACACAAAAGCAAACGTGTATAGATGTTGAGCCAAACTGAATTTGGTACTGTTAGTTAGGTGACAAAGGAACAGATGTGAATTTTCTTTACTCAGTCAATTTCAAGTAGCAATAATCATTAGGAACCTACCCAGTTAGAGAGTTATCAGTGCTACATGAAGATTAACCTTCAGATCATCTTGTCTAATGTGGCTGTTGGTGGAAAGTCATGCTGCATAGCTCCTACCTATGTCTCCCTGGTGGAAGAAAATGTGATTCGACAGAAGCCTGTTGCCTGTGCAGAGCCAGCTGTGTTATTATTCAATGCAAGTCCATGCTAGACATGTCATGAACACCCCGCTAGCAACAGCAAGGGGCCAGGGGAAGCTCTGTGTCAGTCTATTGCAAACATTAGCGCTGGAACACACAAGTTCTATTTCCCATTAATTTGTGGTTGCCAGATGGTGGATCAACACTTTTCCCAATCTGTGCAGTGACAGTGGCACTGCTGTTGGATGCTTCTCTTTCAGATATTTGCCAGAGACAATTCTGTAAATGATTTTCATTTTATCTATTGTCATGCTGAAGTCTTTAGCAGTGTGGCCTTCCTCTCTAAATTCCATTTGTTTTCCTGAAATTTCTCGTCTCTGCTGTTTATTTTACTGTTAGCTTTTATGAGCTGCTCATCCTGAAGATCACCGCTGTGCCTGAATTCAAAGCCAAACAAAAAAAGGCAGGTTTATTTATTGGAATTATTCGCATCTGCAGAACAGGAAAACTTTTTTCCTCGTTCCCTGTCGTTATAGAGCCTCTCAGAGAAGGTAACAATAACAACAACAACAAAAAAGATATAAATTAGTTACACTTCTAAGTGAAGGTGGACAAATAATGGGGAGGGGAAAAAAAAAAGTACCAATAAAAGAGAGCAGTCTTAGTACCATTCAATAAATCGTACTTTTTATTTTGCAAAACAGCGAATTGCAAAATGAGTTGAGTTCCCAGTTACTCTCTGCTTCCAGCTGACTTGAAGTCCCTCTTTCGTTTCCAGCTAATTAATAGATCTGGTTGTGAATCTGGTTGTGAAAAATTACCTTTGAACATGTAGATCTGAAAGTGAAAAAACCTTTACACAGGCTTAGAATTAAACCCTTTTTATTAAGGTTCTCCTGTGAGGGCTCACATTGTTTGTTGGCTTGGAATGGCATCCTCTGAGAAACTGTTTAATGTCAAAACACGTCCCCAACCCTAAAGATACATCTTCCCCAAACTCTATGGAAATTTGGAAGAAGAAAGCGATGACTCTTCAGTGAGCTTGCACTCTCCAGACGACTTATTCAATGCTGACAGTTCCTTAAGACAGCTACATTCATCTACAAGCCTTTAGGACACAACACACCCTGATCTCAGCTTTGGAGAGTACCATTACTGAATAGGCAGCAGATTAGAAAGACCAATGGGAAGAATGATACTGTCTCATTGTACCTCCCAAAGTGTTCCTTCATCCGGGGCTTTGCTGTACGTCCTTTCCATGGCAAAAGAAAGTGAAGGAATCTCATGCCTGCCTTAAGACAGCCATTGAATGTGAACTCTTCGATCTAGCAGCCCTGGGTGTCACAGTCCTGCAATTTCATAGAATCATAGAACCATAGAATCACCAAGGTTGGAAAAGACCTCCAAGATCATCCAAGTCAACCATCCACCCCCCAGCAATATTTCCCTACTAAACCATGTCCCCTAAATGTTTCTTAAACACCTCCAGGGACAGTGCATACTTTTGTCTTACTGTAAACAGATACCTTCTATCATTTCTTTCTAATCCTTAAATTTTCCCCAAAAAACTGAAAGGAATAATGGCTAGGCCATTTATTATTTCCAAAAGAAAATTCTACTTCCAGTTCTTGTCCACAAACTAAACAACACACAATTGTTAAATATATATTATCCCAGATGAAGACTAAACCCTGAGCTGGTAAGGCATCTTCTGCAAGATACACTCACTTAGGTCTCAGCTAGGCAAGGACTGATCTACCTTTTGTTTGTTAGTATGTAGATTTGAATACTCTGTAAATGAATTACTGGAAGTATACAACATTACAGTCTGTTAAATGAAAATATGCCTATTGTTCTGAACCCTACTAAAATAAGCCAAAAAGTTTCAAGCTATGGATTAATTTTGCTTCAGGAGACTTTATAAAAGACTTTATAAATAAGCTATTGGTTTTTCCTTCCCAAGCTAGCTAACACACAAAAAGGCTGCATTTGTTGACATCTAATTACAGCGCATAAGGGAGAATGTAGCATTTTTGAGAACTGTTCCATGATTATTGTCGTTTCTCATAAAGCTGTCTCATAAAAGCCAGAAATAATCCCCTCAAATAAATAAAAAAGACATGAAAATGTCTGAGAAATATTCAATGAAATTAAAAGGTATTTGGGATGGAGAATTGATCCCATTTAGAGAAATGACGGACTATATTTGCATTGCACAAAGACGAATTTATTAGAAATGGGAGTTGTTTCAATCTCTATTAAAACGAAAAAATACTTTTTTCTTCATCTTTACCAGTCAGTGTAGCATATGAAGACCTCTGTTATTGTTTCTTTTCAGTCTTCCAGCTCTTGGCAGTGAAGACTGCTCCTGGCTTCTTGGCAAGGCATAGACTTGGATAAACTTGGGGAGTCTTCCATACTGTGCCAGGGTATGACTCAAAGTATGACTATCGGATAGCTTAGGGTGCTGGTGTATTGCCATGAACTTTGGCTTGGTACATGCTGCCCACGAGGGTGTAGTGTGAATGGGAAAGGGTGTGTAGTGTGAATGGGAGAGGGAAAAGGGTGTGACGTGAGATGTGTTGTATCCAGCTCTAGAGGACACACTGAAAATAATGGAGACCTTGTTCACTGATCTTTTAATCCAGCCTTACAAGCTCTCACAGTTAAATCAGCATCATCTGATTGTTTCTGGATGGGAAAACAGAAAAGAAAGAAACCTTGGATGCTTTTAATTAATGTCTCCCCTCTCAGTGATACAAGTGAGCTTGTCTGAAGGCTGCTTTAATTTCAAGTTTACCCATATTAAGTCACTAAGGAGCTCAGTCAGATTTTCACAGTCATGTCAGTGGCCAAGTGAAAACCAAAAACAGCCAGAATGCTCCTCTGTTTCTGTTCATTTCTGATGGAGAGTGAGGAAGTACCATCTGCTTTCTACTATTTGCAGGCATTGCTCAAGAGTGAGGAAGCTTTGTCAGCACACAGATTTTGAATTAAAAAGGAAGACGTTGCTGGAACTATGCCGAGGTAGTTTGCCTTCTGAAAGTCAGGGTCTTTTGTGCTAACAAATTCAGCACATGGAGACACCAAGTCATCTGCCACAGAATTGGACCTCCTTTGGAACACCTTCACCTTGGCCAATAACTGCTGCCTCCAAAAAAAAGGAAAAAGCATATCCTTCCTAAGCAAGAGGGGTTGTCTCAAATCATTATGCAATATATATCAACTGGAAGAAGCTGTTTAATATACTCTTTACTCATATTATCTGGCAGCAATCAACGATGTCTGTAGTAATATTAACTATTGGCAAGGGCCATTACCTAACCTCAAGGTAAATTACATGCTCTTCCTATGAGTATATGATTAAATTCTCTTGGCCTTCGAATAGAGTGATTGTACTCAACCTACCTACTGGGTACAGTCCACGGCCTCGCCTAACAACTGAACCATGCCAGAGACTCCCAGATGATCCTGGCCAGAAATATACCAACTATAGTTATAATGATATACCAGTGTCCATCCTTGGTTCCAACGCCTGGACCGTTGCCCTAACATCTTTAATTTGCTAACACTGTTGTAGTTCTGTGGTCTGATCTCTATAATTTTTCTTGTCATTTTTTTCATATCACAGATTTCCACTTAGAGCAAAGCTTTTTATGGCTTTAATACCCCAAGTCTGTGACTTTTGTCTCTGGTACCATTCACTGTTATTCCACTAATTAGTAACAATTCTTCAGGATATTCGTGCCATCCAGAATGACTGTCCAGTTTTACGCAGTGGTAAGCATGCCTCCAAATGACATGTCTTTAGTGATTGTTCAAATGTCTGTTCATTTTGAAAACAAACAAAAAAAAAAAGAGTAACCAAACATTTTCACTACCATAGGAACATTCATTTCTTAGAACCCACAGCTACAAAAGCACTGAGTGGTCAAAATTATGAAAAATTGTATTCCATTTTCCCTGGAAGATACGTATCCTTGACTGCCCAATTTCTTTTTATGCACTGCAAACATTCATTACTATAGTAACAACATACAGCTCTCTAATTTTCTTGATTGCAGACTGAGAATCGGGGGAAAAAGCAGATTGGTGAAATTTTCAGTAAGATATGAACCTTTATACTTAAAAAATTGTCCAGGAAGGAACATTCAGTTCTCTGTTGTTGCTACACAGAAATGACGCAGTTTTATTTTTCATCCTCAGCAAGACCTAATGGAATTTAAAAAAACAAACAAACTTATTCTGCTTTCTTTTTCCTTTTTCATTTTAGTTCTGCCACTGAGTATGGAACTTCCAGAAAAACTGAATACTTTAATATTTTTTAATACAGCAGGTTTTCAAAACAGCCGGTCTGTTTCTCACACCCATCCCTTCAACAGACTGTGCTTTATTTTGTTTTATTTTATTTCATCTTGTCTTTGTTGCAGCACCAATAGCTCCAAAATTCGTGATGTCTTTTAATGTTTTTCATAATGATACCATGCAGCAGTATGGGCTTGGGGAAATCCACCTGGTAGAGAAAGAAGACCTGACGTTGCTGTTGAGTAGTGAACTGACGATGAGCCAGCAGTGTGCCCAAGTGGCCAGAAGGCCAATGGCATCCTGGCTTGTATCAGACATAGTGTTGCTGCAGGACTAGGAATGTGATTGCCCCTGTGTGTACTTTGCACTGGTGAGACTTGAATACTGTGTTCAGCTTTGGGTCTCCCACTACAAGCAGGGCATTGAGTTGTTCCACTGCTTGCAGAAAAGAGCAACAAAGCTGATAAAGAGGCTAGAAAATAAAAGTTATGAGGGGTGAGGGAACTGGGATTCAATCTGGAGAAAAGGATGCTGAGAGGAGACCTTGTCATTCTCTACAGCTCCATGAAAGGAGGTGCAGTGAGGAGCATGTCAATCACTTTTCTAAGATAACAAGTGAAAGGACAAGAGGAAATGGTCACAAGATGCACTGTGGGACATTCAGATTGAACATTAGGAAGAATTTTTTCCGTGGAGAAAGTGAACAACCATTAAAAAGGGCTGAGGGAAGCGGTGGAGTTCCCACCCCTTGAGATACTTAAGAGTGAATGAGGCACTAAAAGACATGGTTTAGTGATGGGATTCTGTAGATCACTTGATGGTCCCTTAGTATCACAAAATGGTGCTAAAAGTGCCATTAAATGGCACAAAAAAAAATGCCCACAGCAGAATTGTAGAAGAATGGGCAGGTGCTTTTGACAAGTGGTCAGAGAGACTTCCGTGAAGGCACAAAAGGTTCGGGCAGCCTGTGGACCTTATCTCTGTGAGGGGAATCCTAATGGTGCAGAAGCTGATTACTGCTAATTCTAGTGGGAATCACAAAGAAAGGAATCATGACCAGGACAGGGAGGTCTTTCTGCTGGTTGCTGTGCATGCCAGATTGCAGATACTATACTTTGTGCATCTTTGAACTGTCAAGTGAACAAGCATCTTTTATTATTTCCTGCTTGCAGCCATTTTCAGGCAAAAAATCACTTTCTACATCTACAAAGATTTCAGCTGAAATAGAACCACTTCCACCCTCATTTTAAAGCAAAGAGAACACTTTTTATCCCACTAAAGCTCAAGTCTTTTTTAGTGAATCAATACTATTTAGACTTCTTAAATCAGAAAGTCATTTTCTATGTTATTTTTCACTTGAATTGAGAGTGAGATACAGTTATTCTGGGAACATAAAGCAGGAAATGAATTCAGTTTTACCTGAGAAGAAAGTACTTTTGGAGGAAAGAACTCACTTGCCTAGAGGTGTCTGCTAAAATTGAAACGCTTTTCAGTTAGCCTTAAAGTACTGTAATATGCACACAGAAAAATTATTAGTAGAAAATCTGCCATTTCCTCTTTAGTGTAATTCATTTGCAGTATCCGTCTCCTCCAAACTCATTATGTACTTGATAATAGAATGCTCAAAACCAAACATATGGTATTTTTATATATTTTTTTCCTACAGCACACTGTGTCTGTAAAGACATCAAAAGATGCAGGAAGGCAGGAATCGCGTAGTTTTTGACTAAACCGATTTGAATTCACTGCACCAAGGATCAAAGCAACGTGTGGAAATTGGATTTCTTTACGTCCAGTCTGAACACCCCAATGCAGCTTTGTGTCATTCCCAGGAGTCTTATCGTTGATCAACAAGGAGAAGAGAATGGCACTTGCCTCCGTGCTTCCCCTGCTCAGGAAGTTACAGACAGTGCTTTCTAAATGAACTCAGATGGGATCCAGTGAAAAACAAGGAGAAAATAAAGTCTACATGAAAGCGTGTGGATCATACAGCTCATGCTGAGCAATGTGCAAACTGATACTGCATCAAATAAAATGGCAACACTCTCTGGCAAACTCCTATGGATGGAAAAGCATCACCCCGTGGAGAACGAGATCAGAACTGCTGAAGTGTGAGAGCCAGAATATAGACCTCTGCAGCATTTAATGAGCTTTAATTACCTTTTGTGGTCTAATCTAGTTGCTTGGGCAGTGGTTATAGTAAGCAAGAGTAGGTACTTACATTACTATACACATCATTTTGGTGTACTTTGAAAGTGGTTTACGAGATAGTTACGATGAAGCAGTGTCTGTTGCTGCTCTGTAATGTGCTGTAAGACTATACTGCACTACATTCTATACTATAGGACCATTATTTTCTGTTATTATGGATAATGTGCCAGAAACTCAAGGATTTAAGGTAGTAATAGGACATGGGGGAATGGTTTTAAACTGAGACAGGGGAGGTTGGATCTTAGGAGGAAGTTTTTCACCCAGAGGATGGTGACACACTGGAACAGGTTGCCCAAGGAGGCTGTGGATGCCCCATCCCTGCAGGCATTCAAGGCCAGGCTGGATGTGGCTCTGGGCAGCCTGGGCTGCTGGTTGGCGACCCTGCACACAGCAGGGGGTTGGAACTGAATGAGCATTGTGGTCCTTTTCAACCCAGGCCATTTTATTATTCTATGATTATGATTCTATGAAATGAAGCCAAAACTGTTCAACGTGTGTGGAAAAGAAGATCTCTATGTCTTATCAAGTTGTTTTCTTTGTTTATTTTTTTTTTTATCAAGAAACTCCATTAGAAAAAGGTAAATGAGCCCTGGTTTGTATGTGCAAAGCTACCACAAGCAGCTTAAGGGATGATCTGGCAAGGGTTAGACCCCCCTCACTCATAACACAGGAGACAATATGCTCATGTATCTCCATATAAGCATCCAAGCATTTAAAAGGTAGGTGTCTAATTTTAAAATAGCTGTTGCTTTTGGAACCCATATAAGGAGGAAAACGCTTGCTTGAAGTGACAGAGGAGAGCAGACGGGGAGCTTGGGGAAAGATACCAAGTCTTTTGCACTGTATCTCTTTTGACATAGGGAAAAAAAGGAAAAGGAATGAATGAAACATCCATTCCATCCCTTCACAGAATCACAGAATCACAGAATGATCCAGGTTGGAAGGGACCTCAAGGATCATGCAGTTCCAACCCCCCTGCCTAGCAGGGCCACCAAACATACACATTCACTAGATCAGGTTGCCCAGGGCCCTGTCCAACCTGGCCTTGAACACCTCCAAGGACGGGGCATCCACAACCTCCCTGGGCAGCCTGTTCCAGGGCCTAACCACTCTCCTAGTAAAGAACCTCCCCCTAACATCCAACCTAAATCTTCCCTCCTTCAACTTGGATCCATTTCCCCTAGTCCTGCTATTGTCTGCCCTTTCAAAGAGTTTCACTGGCATTTCATGCACTCTCTTAAATTAACAGTGAGAAACTAAATAGTTTGTGTATGAAGGTAAAATCCAAAGTTCATGAAAAACATTTCTGCTGATGAATTTTGGAAGACATTCTTCCAAAAGCATGGATGTGCAGCTGTGTGCGTAATTACACTGAATCTACATTAATTAAGTATAGAAGCTCTTTCTCAAGTGTGAACAAGCTTTACGTGGGTAAACCTGTAAGAACCGTAGTAAACTGAATAAGTCTCTTGGAGGAAAAAAAAAAGAAAGGGAGAAAGAAAGAATAAACATTCAATAAGTGTCCCCATAAATGTCCATCCTGCAGATGAGAGGAAAGGAAAATGTCATTGAGTGTACACGGAACTGTGAATTAAAAACAAGCTGTGTGCTATCTATCAGCCCTTGATAGGTGCTTTGGATACCAAGGATCGTTACTGTGTGATGTGAGAACTGGAATTAAGATTTCATGACCATAGTCTAATACTCAAGGGAGGGTGATAAATATGCATAAGTTAAGAGCAGGAGTTTTAATAAGGAAATTAATAAGATTATCTATAACTAGTGTATTGCCTTTTAAAACCCAAGTGGCATTCCGTTACCTATAAAGTGGTGTGGTCTGATAAATACAAAATTATTTAGCTCTATACTGCTTTGGTGTTTAATTCGAGAAAATAGATTGCCACTTCAGAGTTTCACTAAAATGGTTACTGTTAATAAATCCAATTTTGATTGGTTTTCTTGTCAATGAGATCTCTGAAATACTTTTATATTTATATTGAATTAATGTTATGGGAGGGACAGACCATAAGCTGGATATCACTACTCTTTTTTCTGCTCAGGACATGGAGATGCCTGTGCTAATTTCCTTTAGATGGAATTCCTTGAATGATTTAGAATAATTAATTCTCTGAAGACAAAGCTCTGTCCTAAAAAGGGGCAGCACTGTAGGCTTCCTCTGTGGTCTTTACAACTTCATATTCAAGAGTTATCTATAGAAACAGTCTCTTCATCTGTTTCCCACATGGGCTCCAACTGAAAATTAAAAGATTTCCAAAGAAGAGAACAAAGAGTTTCTGGTATGTTTCAAGTCATGAGAAACTGAAAAAAAAAAAAATTCTAGGAAGTGTTAATGGCTCTACAGTTCAGAAATCTTTTACTTGCTCCCACAAATCTAGGTGTCCAAAATGTCCACATATCATTAATATTTTCAACTGGGCTTCTTTTCATGATACCCCAAAGCCAACTGAGATACAGGAATATGGAAATTCATTGTGAGATTCACATTATCTACTCACAGCATCCTAATCCTATTCGTATCTTTTCTCAGAAGTCTCTGTAATAGTAAGTGGAAAGAGGATGGCCACGCCACCCAGTTTGGGAGTTCATCTCAGTCATTGCTACAGCAGGACCATCTGAGCTGACCTAAATGGCCTTGCCTGCCTGGTCAGAAGACAAGAAGTCTCATATAGATTGTCTTTTATATCTTCCAATCCATGCAGATGTTTTTGATACCCCATAACACCTGATGTTGCAATAGGTGTCCAAATTGAGACCAGTATTTTATTGATGGACAAAAATGTAATATAAGCTTGCAATCAGTTGTTGCAATCCAGAAAGCCAACCATATCCTGGGCTGCATCAAGAGAGGGGTGGCCAGCAAATCAGGGAGGGGATTGTTCTCCTCTGCTCTGCTCTCATGAGGCCCCATCTGCAGTACTGAGTTCAGGTCTGGGGCCCCCAATACAGAAAGATGTGGGGCTGTTGGAGCAGATCCAGTGGTGACCACAAAGATGCTCAGAGGATGGAGCACCTCTCCTACAAAGACAAGCTAAGAGAGGTGAACTTGTTCGACCTGGAGAAGGGAAGGCTGAAGGGAAAATCTTACAGTGACCTCCCAGTACTTAATGGGGGCCTACAGGAAAGCTGGGCAGAGACACTTTATCAGAGCGTAGGGTAGGGAGTTTCAAACTGAAAGAGGACATATTTAAATTAGGTATAAGGAAGAAAATCTTTACAATGAAGATGTTGAGACACTAGCCAAGGCTGCCCAGGAAAACTGTGGATGCTCCATCCCTGGAGGTGTTCAAGACAAGGTTGGATGAGACTTTGAGCAGCGTAGTCTGGTGGGAGGTGACTGCCCATAGCAGCAGGTTGAAACTGGATGGAATTTAAGGTTTCTTCCAACCCAAATCATTATTCTATTCTATTCTATTCTATTCTATTCTATTCTATTCTATTCTATTCTATTCTATTTTATTCTATTCCATTCCATTCCATTCCATTCCATTCTATTCCATTCCATTCTAGATTCTATATTTACATAACTGGATAGAATCTCAGGCATGTAACTCATATATAAAAGAGGGAGATATAGTCTGTAACACCTAAATGTAGGTGTCTGTATCTGGAGCCTTAAGTTGGAGAACAAGAACTGTGCACCTAAAAATTGACAGCATACCTCATGCAATTAGTGATCAGTCCCTCTTTTTCCAGGAAGACATTTACCTTCAGTCCCATTTCAAGGTCTTGGAATTTTACAACCTCAACAATTCAGTGGTAACTTTTAAAGACTTTAAGAATAAAGAAAAAAAAATGTGGATTGGGGAGTTTCCTCTAAAATGTTTTTACATTCGATATTATCTGAGGGACAGTAATTGAAATGATGACTTGCTGCAAACTAATGATGAAGCCTACAAGTCGTATCTTGTTCATTTAATCAAATGCTGTGTCTTGTTAGCCTCATGGTATCTTCTGATACAATTTATTTTAATCTCAGAAAGTTTGCTTTCTCCACACAGCAGAATATTTACTTTTATATTCACTCAGAATCAGAAAGGAGAGGTTTTTCTTTAAAAAAAAATAAAAAAATAAAAAATCAGGTAAATGGATATTGAGGAAAATGCTGGTGACAAACTGTGTAAAAAGGAGCAGAAATATATCAAGGTCTTTAATTGAGCATCATCACTCTTAAGATAAATAACATGTAATGGTTTTTTGACAGTGTTAGCTGAGCTGTTTTTAAGAGCCATCTGACAGTCACCATAATGTTATATTCATTTTCCTCTGACAGTTGAAAGCATTGGACCATCACTTGATGGCTTAATAGCCTCTCTTCTAAATCACCTTTGATATATCACAGGACTGTATGAAGAAAAAAACAGACTGAAGGAAATTAATGCTCCTAATTTCTAGGCCTAATTCTGAATTCTGTTAATCTGATCCTTTTCTGATTTCTTTTCATGAGCATATCATGAATATCGTAGAATCACAAAGTTACCCAAGCTGGAAAGGACCTATAAGGACTGTTGAGTCCAGCTCCTAAGATGAGTAAGGAAACAATATCATCCTTCAACCAAGAAGTGCTGTTTGACTATTCATATGAAATCATCGAATCACTGAATGGTTTGGGTTGGAAGGGATTTTTAAGATCATTTAGTTCCAACCCCCTGCTGTAGGCAGGGACACCTCCCTCTAGACCACGTTGCTCACAGCCTCATCCAGCCTGGCCTTGGTTGCTTCCAGGGAGGGAGCATCCACAGCCTCACTGGGCAACCTGTGCCAGTGTCTCACCACCCTCACAGTCAAGAATTTATTCTTGATGTCTAGTCTAAATCTATCCTCTTCCAGTTTAAAGCCATTTCTCCTTGTCCTGTCACTACATGCCCTTATAAAAAGTCCCTCCTCAGCTTTCCTGTAGGCCCCCTTCAGGTTCTGGAAGGCTACTATAGGGTCTCCTCAGAGCCTTCTCTTCTCCAGGTTAAAATGCCCCAGCTCTCTCAGCCTGTTCTCATAGGGGAGGTTGAATCATAGAGGTTGGAAAAGACCTCTAAGATCATCAAGTCCAACCATCCACCTACCACCAATACTGCACACTGACCATGTCCCTCAGTGACACATCTACCCTTTACTGAACACCTGCAGGGACGGTGACTCCATCACTCCCTGGGCAGCCTGTGCCAGATCCTCACCACTCTTTCAGAAAAGAAACTCTTCCCAATACCCAACCTGAAAGCCTCTTTTCTGTACAGTAAAACAGTTAATACTGTTGAAGTCTATTGCAGTTTTAGCTCTTCACTGCAGTAGTGGCTTCACAGTATCTAATCTTGATGACAGCAAAAACCTGATGATGCTTTAGAATACTGCCAAGGCTGAACCCCGTTGTTGGGTGGGCTCTGTGCTGAGATGTGAATGACAGCACCACATGCCAAAACATGGAACAGAATTTCCTGGGAAGTCTTGGCCATAACCCATGTGAGAATTGCTTTACAGTTTTTAAAAAATCTGGTTTGTTTCAAGTCAAAAATTTCTCAGCCTCATCCAAAAACATCATCACAAAACCATTTATTCTCTGGCAGCATCTGTTTCCTTTATACGTATAAAACTTCTTTAAAAACAATGAACTTCATTTTGTCAGACACAAATACATTCCTCACAGACCTTCATAATTTTCCGTACTGAGGAAACAAAAGATGAATGGGGAAGAAGTCAAGGACAGTGGGTCAAATGTGGATACCTACGCTGTAAACATCTACATTTTTTCTTATAAAACCCAACCAACAAGGTCAAAGTCAGCCAAGCAGTCAATCCCCAAGAAGAAAGCAGCAGGCAGTCATCAACAGCAGCCTTCGCATTAACAGAAATGGTTCTTTAAGTGATTGCACTTCCGCCAGTCAGCTTCTACCAGCAGACAAATGTCTCCTTCAGGGTATGCCCAGAACCATGCACATTTTGATGGCACTGAGTAGCTAAGCATGTAATTTATATTTATGCACTGTCAGGGTTTAAAAACCAATCATTTCTCTGAATCTAGTTGAGGATTTAAAAAAAGCGTTTGCACCAATTCCGTTCTCAGCAAATTGGTTTGGTTTTATTTCCATTTTATCCAGTATTTGTTTTACTTTTTTTTCTTTTTTCTTTTTTTAATCAAAGAGTCAGAGGTTTTAAGTCTGTCTCTTCACCAAGAACAGTTAAACTCATACAAGCATGTCTAAACCATTAGGCTGCAGTCTGGTGGGTTCTGCAATCCTCCTGCCAGGTCTTTTTTGCTGTTTTCCATGCTAATTAACAGTTACCTGAGCAAGGGAAAGGAATAGGGTTTGCAGTTAGCACATGAACCCAGGAGAAAGGAAGCTGCATTTACACCATGCTCCAATGAATGCATACATTACTTATGTTAATTAGAAGCGGGACTCAAGCCTAGCTCCCTTCGCTCCAGTATCTGACTAGCCTCTGGGGTTCAAAAATTACATTCACTAATGTCTCTCTCTCTCTCTCTCTGGTCCAATTCATACTGAATTATCTCATGCAAAGCACAGTGGCTTAAGGAGAGAGCTGAAACATCCACCCCCTCCTGATAGCCTGCTGGTTAGTGTGGAGACTTGATCTCTGGAAGCACAGAGATGATAGAATCACAGAAGCAGAGAATGGCTTTAGGTTAGTGGGGACCTTAAAGATCACCTATTTCCAACCCCCTGCCTTGGGCTGGATGTCACTTACCAACTCAGGCTGCCCAGGGCCCCATCCATGGCCTTGAGCACCTCCAGGGATGGGATAACCATAGCTTTGGGCAGTGCCAGGGCATCACCACCCTCTGAGTAAAGAATTTCTTCCTCATATTTAATCTGAACGAATCCTCCTTTTGTTTAAACCCATTCCCCCTTGTTCTATCACTGCCAGATTGTGTACAAAGGTCTCTCCACTTCCTGCTTGTAATCTCCCTCCAAGTACTGGGAGGCTGCAACGAGGTCTCCCCCACCAGCCTTCTCCAGGATGAACAAGGCAAACTCCCTTAGCTCCACATCTTCCCAGGTATAAGGAAAGAATCTTTTCTTCTCCACAGAAGAGGAGGAGAAAATATTTATTTTCATAAATATTTTTAAAATTTCTTTACTTATTTAACAAGAGACTAAGTTATTTAATTCCAAGAGTATATATCACACTGTCAGTTCCCCAAGAGGATGAGGCAGCATCCTACAGTAGAAAAAAAACAAGCTCTAAACCTTCTGAAGTTGCAGAACTCAAGACACAACACCCTATTTGCATTTCTTATTACCCAGCCTGGATAGTGTCCTATTGACAGAAGTGGCTTTTGCAGATCTGCTTTTGCTCCTAGCACTGGCTTGGATGCTGTGAATTCTGTTTGGCAGCTTGACTGACAGCACTGTAACAAGCAGCACAGTGACACATTATTCACCTTCACAGATTGGACCCAGAGTGATTTATTAAGTCTCACACAAGAAGTGTGCTGCAGACTACAGGGCTGAACTTGTCTCCTGAATCTCAATGTAGTACCTGACCTACAGGAACATCCCTCTCTGAAGACTTCCCTTCTGAGAGTCTTAACAACCAGATGCTCTTCAGTCACATTTTGACATCTCAGAATTCAGTCATGAACATATTCCCTAGGATGAATTCTGATTTGTGGGATCAGAAAGTTTATTATTTTTAGCTTGATGCTTCATGGTTAATGCTTCACTTTGTAATGTAAAATATAATTTCACTCTCCAGCTTGATATTACTGATGGTTTCTTTCCCATTTTAACTTAAAAAGAGTAGTATGTTCCAGAAAAAAAATTGTCCACAAGATTTTCAAATTATTTATTTTTTTTCTTTTTTTTTTTTTTTAATGTAGCATAGAAAGGAAATGTCATTCTGATTGACAAGGTCTTAAAGAGAAGACCTCCCAGAAGTCTCAAGAGAACTGTGAATAGAAGTAGAGTTTTGTTGGCCCTTGTGGAAATAAAGGTAGCTGGGTAGCAAAACTACTTATTTGCATTTTATGTTTTATCATATGTGGGGGAGTTAACAACCCTATGATTGGCACGGTAAGTCTGAATAAACCAACTATC